>JAJKFL010000010.1:10579084-10799084 GCA_021186555.1 Reticulitermes speratus
AGAAGTGCCCTAGTCTGAACGCAATTCTCCAAAAGTACAGACAGAACACTGATTACTAAAATGATGCTTCCAGTTAGAAACATGACAACCCCGATATATCAACAAAAGAACGCAATACATCCAAACAGACAGGCTAGGTGCTTTCAAATAAATCTACAACACTCTAGACTCGCGACGGACAACCTAATGAGACTGATCGAGGAAGAAGGAATAGATATGGTATTCATCCAAGAACCATATATAATTCAAAACAGAGTAGCAGGAATATCAAAAAAATTTAGAATATTCAGCTCTGGAGAGGGTAAATGCCGAGCTGCGATAGTAATTATAAACAACAAAATAGACGCCATACAAATCAAACAATTGACAGACGGAGACACAGTTGTTCTCGAACTAACAATCGACAAATTAAGATACATCGCAGTCAGCATGTACATGGACATAGTAGAACAAATGGAGCAGGATCTACATAAAATTGACAAAATCTTAGAATTCGCAAGGGGAGTGGGCATAATAATAGCAGCTGACACCAATTCTAGATCCACCACGTGGCATGACAAACAAACCAATAAAAGAGGAAGAAAACTCGAAGAGTACATCTCGAGTAAAAATCTATATATCATGAATGAAGAGAGCGAAATGACCACCTACAAAAGCAGAAGAGGATCCAGCAACGTAGACTTGACAATAATTAACAATCTACTAATCACCGCATGTAGGGGATGGGAAATAAGTAAAGAGGAAAGCTGCTCAGACCACAACATTATTAATTTCTGTATAGCACAAGGTAACCCCAATAGGAATGCGTCCAACTTCAATGGGATAAGATATATCGTAAACGAAGACAACTTAAGAAAATTCGACAAAAACCTTCTCCATTGGATCGAAAAAGAATTTTCGCAAATACGGAAAGGAGAACCGGAAGCATTTGACAAACTTATGTCTTCCAGATTAAAAGACGAGACTGATATTGAAAACATAGCAGGAATTTCCAAAAGGCATTAAAATCCGCCTGCGACACTTCATTCCCAAAAAAATTGCCAACAAACAGGTCAACAAAGAAGAAATCGGTGCCATGGTGGACAGAAGAACTCACAATAAGAAGGAAAAGAATCAACGCCCTCAGAAGAAGATACCAGAGAACAAAAAACAACGACGAGTTAAGGGAAAACCGCAAATTGCAATACTACGAGGAAAAAACAAAATACCAAGTCTTAATCAAAAAGCAAAAAATGAACTCATGGAAGCAATACTGCAACATGACGACATCTCCGAACCCCTGGAATCTGGTGTATAAATTAGCCTCCGGCAAGATGAAGAACACTGCAGCACTGACCACTCTGCGGAAACCTGATGGATCACTAACTTCCAGCTTAGATGAAACAACGCAGTACATGCTCGAGTATCTTGTACCCGAGGACAATGTAGAAGGGGAAACGGACCATCACAAACTACTCAGAGCAACTACAGAAATACCGATACAGACACCAGACGATAGAGAGTTCACTCAAGAAGAAATCCAGCAAATTATAAAAGAAATGGATAATAAGAAGGCCCCTGGTGAAGATGGCATAACCAGCTTAATTCTTCTGCGGGCTTTCAAAATCTTTCCAAGACTAATTACCACACTATACAATGGCTGCTTAAGGACAGGGTGCTTCCCAAAAATTTGGAAAAGAGCTAAATTGATCCCAATAGTAAAACCAGGGAAGGAAAACAGCGCTGAAGTGTCAAAATTTCGCCCAATAAGCTTGATAAATATTGGAGGGAAAATACTTGAGAAAGCCCTAATCAATAGGATAATGCACCATTTGCACACCAACAATCTTTTAAACCAGAACCAGTTTGGGTTCACACCTCAGAAAAGCACCACCGACGCAGTCACGGCACTAAAGGAATACGTGGAAGATGAACTGGACACAGGACAAATCATAGTGCTAGTAAGCTTAGATGTGAAAGGCGCTTTCGACGCTGCATGGTGGCCTAGCATTCTAAACGCTTTAAAGGAATTCAAATGCCCCAGGAATTTGTACAACGTTACAAAAAGTTACCTTAGCCAAAGAATAGTGACCATGGCAACGAAAAACGGATCACTCGAAAGGGAAGCAACCAAAGGATGTCCGCAAGGTTCCTGTTGCGGCCCAGGATTTTGGAATATCCAGTACAACTCTCTTCTAAACCTGGAATATACTAATCGAACTAGAACAATAGCGTTTGCTGATGATTTTATATTAGCAGTTAAAGGGGAAACCAGAAGTGAAGCAGAAAACTTTACAAACCTGGAGATGTCGAAAGTAGCAACATGGGCTAAAGAACACAAAATCCTATTTAACGAAGAAAAATCAAAAGTTATGGTAATTTCAAGAAGAAAGCGGAGAGAAGAGAGAAACGTCAAAATTTACTTAAATAATAGACCACTGGAACAAGTTAACACTATGAAATATTTAGGAATTATTATAGACAGTAAATTCACATTTAAAGAACACATAAAATACGCAGCCGAAAGATGTTCTAAACTTATCCATTCACTATCAAAATCAGCAAAATTAAATTGGGGCTTGAATCATGAAGCACTAAAGACCATGTACAAAGGAGCAATACTACCACTACTGCTGTATGGAGCACCTGTGTGGGCTAAAGCTATGAAACACGCATGCAATAGGTTAATTTACACAAGAGTACAACGACTCATTAACATCAAAATCGCAAAGGCATTCCGCACGACGTCTAGTGAAGCCTTATGCATCCTCACAGGTCTGACACCAATCATAATAAAGGTGGAGGAGGCGGCTAAATTATATGACCTAACGAAAGGGAAAGGAATACAGTCCAATATCGACGGGAAAGTCGAACCGAAGAACTGGCCTCATCCAGCAGACACAGTGCGATTATTGGAAACAGAAGGGCATAAAGAAGTCACGATGCAAATATACACTGACGGAAGCAAAAGCGAACATGGAGTAGGGTCAGGGGTAGCCATCTTCACAGGAAACGAACTGACAAAACAACTGACATTCAAACTGGACGACAGATGCTCAAACAACCAGGCTGAGCAACTGGCCATAGTGAAAGCACTAGAGGAGATAGAAGGAACAACACAAATACCTAGAAACCAAAGGACAGCAATAATATATACAGACAGCAGGATCACAATAGACTCCTTGACGAATAGCAGAACGCACAACAGATTAATAGAAGAAATACGGAAGAAAGTGACAATCTTGGAAAGGCTTAGCTGGACAATAAATTTATCCTGGATCAAAGCCCACGCAGGAATACACGGCAACGAATTAGCGGATAGACTGGCTAAAGAAGCGGCAAGAAATCAAGAAGCTATAATCTCCTACTACAAAATTCCTAAATCCACAATTGTAAGTGAATTGAAGGAAGAAGGAAAAGAAAAGTGGCAACAAGAATGGGATAAAACCACCAAAGGTCGAGCAACCAAATCATTTTTCCCCAGCGTAAACCAGAGATTAAAAATTAAGGTGAACCTCACACCTAACTTCACGGCAATAGTCACAGGACACGGAAAAACTAAATCCTACCTCAATCGCTTCAAGATAATAGACAACCCAACATGTCCATGCAATAGCGCAGACCAAACAACTGAACACCTGATATACGACTGCAGGCTGCTGGAAAGAGAGCGCCAAACACTCAAGAATAATGTCTTAAAAACCGGAAATTGGCCAGCAACTCAAGAAGAGTTGATCAAGACCCACAGAAAACACTTTATTCACTTTACCGAATCTATAGATTTCGAAAAGTTGTAGGAAAAAAAAAAAAAAAAAAAATTACATGTATTCCTATAATTAAGAAACAAGAAAATTACTGATTTTATATATTGTAATTGTAAATATTGTATATTATTGTATATAATGATTACATGAGGCATGTAGTATTACTGTACTGTAATGGAGCATGCTGTAAAATAAATAATTAAAAAAAAAAAAAAAAAAACATAATACATCACATACAACACACATACATACATACATACATCACATACATACAAACATACATACATACATACATACATACATACATACATACATACATACATACATCACATACCATACATACATACATACATACATACAACACATAACATACATACATACATACATACATACATACATACATACATAAACTCATACATACACTACATACATACATACTACATACATACATACATACATAACATACATACATACATACATACAACAACTACATACATACATACATACACACATCATACATACATACATACATACATACACACATACATACATACATACATACATACATACACTACACATACATACACACTACATACATACATACACACTACATACATACCATACATACATAACAACATACACTACATACATACATACACATACATACACATACATACACACATACACATACATACAATACATACATACATACATACACACATACATACATACATACATACATACATACAACATACAACTACATAACATACATACATACATACATACATACATACATACATACATACATACATACATACATACATACACACATACATACACATACATACAATACATACATACATACAATACATACACATACAACATACATACATACATACATACATACATACATACATACATACACAACAACATACACACATACATACATACATACATACATACATACAACATCAACATACATACATACATACATACATACACAACACCATACATACATACATACATACATACATACATACACTACATACATACATACATACATACATACACACAATACACACATACAACATACATACATACATACATACATACATACATACATACATACAACATACATACATACATACATACATACATACATACATACACTACATACATACATACATACACATACATACACATACATACATACATACATACATACATACATACATACTACATACATACATACATACATACATACATACATACAATACATACATACACACATACAACAACAACATACATACATACAACATACAACATACAACATACATACACTACATACATACATACATACTACAACATACATACATACACATACATACATACATACTACATACAACATCTAACAACACATACATCAACATACAACTACATCAACATACATACATACAACATACATACATACAATACATACTACACCACATACATAACATACAACACAACACAACATACAACATACATACAACAACACATACTATACAACATAACAATACTAATACAACAACATAATACAACTACAACAAACATACCAATACACTACATATACAAAATACACACACAAAACAACAATACCATCAATACATAACACACACAACATATACAACATACAACATAACACACATACCACATATCACAAATACTCAAAATAACTCACAACACAACATACATACTACACCATCCTACACACTCATATACTCACTAAACACAACAAACATACATACATACACATCATACTACAACATACAACAAAAATACATAACTACACATACAACATACAACTACAAAACATACACATACATACAATACAACACAACATAATACATACAATAATATAAACAACATACATACATAATACACATACAACTACACTAAACACAACATACATACACATACATACATACAACACAATACAACAAACAACACACAACACAAAACCAACAAATCCTACAACACACATATAATCAATACCACATAACACCCAACAAAAAAAAAAAAAAAAACAAACATAAACTACAACATCCACACAACAAACATAAATAATCACAACACATACTAACTACACAACAACAATCCACAAACATAAACATCACAAACACAAATTACACTAAAAAACACAACAACTCCATACAAAATACACAAACAACATACAACATACATCAACCACTAAACATACTACATAAACATCAAACATACAATATCCAACAACATAATCAACAACACTACAACACATACTACAAAAACTACATACTACACATAACATAACTATAACAAACACAAAAAATACAATACTCACTACACATACACACCAACTACAACAAAAAAAAAAAATAAAAAAAAAAAAAAAACAAATAAAAACAATAAATACAAATAAAACAACACTTAACAATAACATCATACAATACATACATACATCAAAATAATACACATCACACACTACTACAACAAATACACACACATATCATACAACATAAACAACAAAACATTACAACTTACAACATAAACACTACAAAAACATATCACAACTCAAAAACACATAAAACACAAAACTACATTCAAACAAATCATTCAAACACTAAAAACACAACAACTAATAATATATATAAAATACTAACACATACACATACAACATACATACATACATCTACATACATAATACATACAAATACATACATACATACATACAACATACATTACTACATACATATACATAATACATACTCTACTAATACATATACATACAACACACATACATACTACACATACATACATACATACTACAACATACATACTACATACACTACTACATACATACATAATATAAATACAATACATACATACACACATACATACATTACATACATACATACATACATACTACACAACTACATACATACTCATACATACACAACATACATACATACATACATACAACATACATACATACATACATACTACTACTCAACATAACATACATACATAACATACATCATAAAATACTACATACATACATACATTACATACATACTCAACATAATACAAACATACTACATCACGTCATCTACATACCCTACATAACTACATACATACATACATTACATATACATACAACATACATACATACATACGATACATACATTACATACATACATACATACACAAACATACTTACATACTAACATACATACACATACATACTACATTAAATACATACATACATACATACATACATACTACACACATACATATCTACACACTTACATACATACATACATACATACATACATACATACATACATACATACACTACATACATACATAACACTACATACATACATACTACATACATACATACATATACATACATACGTACATACATACATATACATAACATACATACACACATACAACTTACATACACTACATACAACTACATACATACAACATACAACATACACATACATACATACTTACATAATACATACATACAACATACATACATACAACATACATACATACATACTACCACATAAACTACAATCACATACACACATACAACATACATACAATACATACATACATACATACATAATACACACATACATACATAATCACAACAATACATACATACATACGTACTTCCCCAAGTATAGTGTATTCGAAGTCGAGGCAGTATTTTCCTACGAAACTGTGCTGACTGCAAGGTGTTATAATCCATAGGACCACGATATGAATCGTCCCCAAACTGGAATATATAATAAATATATAATAAAATATTCTTAATTGTGATCGTAGGTATTTCTCTCCAGTAACTTTTATTATCACAACGGTAAGAATGAATTAAAGATTACTTAGCCTTTTTCCATCGCAAGATCTCTACACACATAAAACAGAACCTACATAAGACAGGAAGCCTTGGAACTTGTCGTCAGAGTGTCCGAGCTTTGGTCACTGAGATCAAGACTAAACTAAATTAGAATCGGTAAATGGCCCCGGCGTTGTTAATACAAACTCCCCTCTCCCCCCCCTTCGGCGTTCTCCTTACTGCCGCCAATGTAGGTCCGTTCTGTGTTTGTTGGCTCTTCCTAAATAAACACTGCTCCCGTATTAGGTCGTCTTACAAGGTAAATATTGCCTTGCCCTGTGCCAGCTTAGTTAGCAATCCCATTACACAGCTAGCAAATGTCCAGTCCTAAAACAATTAAACTCCTGTAAAAAGGTAGTAATTTCCATGGCGCTCTAGAGCCATGCACGGGCAAGATCCTGATTTCAGATGTCGACACAGGATGTAATAGCAATTAGGAAGGTAGGAGCCATGCTTTGCCCGGTGCTCAAACACACAACCCCACAGAATTACGGCCTGTTCACTAATTGGTATTGATACAGTGGTAACATGTTAATAATGTTAGGGAGGTCCAAACAAAATCGGGATAAAATCAACAAATTTTAGACACATTGAACAATTAGAATTTTACGAATGGATAGAGAGATTCTTTTATAAATGATTTCGAAAAATTATGTATATATATATATATATATATATATATATATATACTATAATTTTACAAGAAACACGGACTTGAGTGACACGTATAGGAATATTTGCAGGGTGATTTTAAAGTAAATACTTAAACTTAACTGGCTGTGTTCCTAAAAGTATTCTGAAATGATGTATTAGTTCTCAGTGGGACAAATATGAAGAACTGCACTTCACGCAAGATGACGCACTAACGCATTTTGTGCTTCTTGTTCGTGTCTTCTTTCGTGTCTGCGTGCCACGCAGACACGAAAGAAGGAGGTTCTACCATACAGCAATACTCACAGATAACCGGCACAAAACAGCACACCGGACCACGCTGCCAATAATTTATGAATTATACACAGTATCACAGCATGTACTTTAATATAATATACCACACTGTTTTACCATTAATTTTAGCAATTTAACTATACCACTATTATACAATTTTATACAATTTTATACAAAGTGGTAATAACGAATATTGACTCAACTGTTCTGATGTAACAAAGAACATCGGTCTATGTACAAACTCCAACGATCCCCCTGATGATGGCAATGTAGAAGTGTCGAAATGCGTATTGGGGAAATCTTTTAATAAAGAAATCAGTGACAAACTTGTTTTGGTGCATTTGTTGGTGTGAAGTTGATCAAGACCTAATTGTGTTAAGAGTGCTGCAAAGGCCTTCAGTGTGACTATTGTACCCATGTATTGAACAGTGTAGCCGATCCCAGTGGCCGCGAGGTGTAAGGCATTGTTCTGCGGCTGCTCGCTTACTGGGATTGTGGGTTCGAATCCCGCCTAGAGCATGGATGTCTTTCTGTGGTGAGTGTTGTGTGTTATCAGGTAGAGGTCTCTGCGACGGGCTGGTCCCTCGTCCAGAGGAGTCCTACCGAGTGTGGTGTGTCTAAATGAGTGTGATCGTGAAGCCTCTAAAAATGAGGCGGCCTAGGCCCCCAAGGGTCTGTCGAGCCATTGAAAAAAATTGTACAGTGCGCTTACGTTGAGCTGAGCACGGGCTTTCGTGCTTACACCGCTTCTAAGATTGTTAAGACCCTGGAACTTAGCCGAGACCTTTTGAAACCTAGGACAGCAATAGAAAATGCACTGTGTGTCAATTCAATGTCTGTTCTAGATTTGTATTCGGGAGGAACCACTTTTGAATCTCGGCAGTGTCATTGTATAATCCAGGGTTTTTCTCCATCAATCTCGCAAAATCCGTGATGGAACCTCGATTATGTAACGACCATGTCCTTTCAAATCCTATGCAATTAATTATTCATCAATCATGCTGCCATTTTGTGCTGTATGGTGTGCGTTGTGGCCACGCGGTCTATGGCTTTGATCTGCGACCCCTCACTTACTGGGATCGTGGGTTCTAATCCCACCGGGGGCATGGATGTCTGTCTCTTGTGAGTGTTGTGTGTTGTCAGGTAGAGGTCTCTGCGACGGGCTGATCACTCGTCCAGAGGAGTTCTACCGACTGTGGTATGTCTGAGTGCGATGGTGAAGACTCAGGCCATGGCCCACTAGGGGCTGTTGCGCCACTGAAAATAAGGTGCGAGTTACTGGCAACATCGTTCAATTGACCGAAAGCATCTAATGGCACCTTGAAGTCGAGACATCGCCAACTCCAAAAACTTCCCGTGTATGAAATACAGCCGACACGGAAATTTAAAAGGTTACCATCATCAGCAGCAAGATATAAGCCATCCACTCTTGTTTCGTCTGACGTTTGTTTCTCCCGTCTTCTTCCTGGTCGGCTTCCCTTTCTTTTTCGGAGTGACTTCATACACCAAATGAAGTATGCGTGCATAATTTATTCTTAAAAAATCGTGTCCACTTGCATCTATAATTTACAATGTCTTTTTACTCCTCTATAATTTTTATTGAAGGGCACCGCAGCAGATGCTACGGACGCACCGCAGCCTTGAAGGCTTTTTGTGAAACCCTGTGATGAAGATGGTGAAGTTTCTTCTGTTTTTGCATTTTAATGGAACACCGGTGGAATGAAACTGACAGGGGAAAACCGAAGTACTCGGAGAAAAACCTGTCCCAGTGCCACTTTGTCCACCACAATCTCACGTGGACCAACCCAGGATCGAACCCGGTCCTCCGCGGTGAGAAGCCGGCGACTAACCCTCTGAGCTATGACACTACCATTCTTTATATTTAGTTACCTTATTTCTCTATTTGCTTAATGGTCATGCAATTTACATCCAGCAACTTATCTGAAAATTTTCATCTCCGCTGTCTCACTTCTTTCATGCTGCTTTATTAGTCCAGTTCTGTCACCCGTCTAGCAACTGTGAAACAGCCATTATCTGATGTAACTTTGAACACTGTGCTACATAATATTTTGTAATGAATCGACAAGTGTAATAACAGCTCAGACAAATTATGACCGCAATTTTGCACTTCGATCTTAACATCCGTAAAACAATAGCTTAGAAACTAAAGTTGACTACATGCACTATTTCAGCTTGTCATTCTAAGTACGTCTCCTACAATCAGAGTGCAGAAAAAACTGTTTTCCGTGCCTCAGCTTCAGACAATCGGGAGCCCCTTTCGCTGTCAGCTACTGGAAGATGTCCAAAACCTTTTTTATAATATAAACCTCTACAGAAGGAGGGAGCAGTTAGTTGTTAGATTTCTTATTCCACGTGCTGATGTCATGTGGTAGATAAGAAACTTTAGTCCTTTACGTGTTCATTTAAATTTTTTTTTTTTTTGCTGGTTTTGTAACATTGCGGGAAATTAACCTTAAGGAAAATAGAAACTGAGGTTAAACGCTGAACGTAGGAAGAACTATTTAAAACATGTAGCTAGTTTTTGCTTTTCGTAAATACAGTTCGATAAAACGGGCCAGATAAGTTCTTTCTTTCAGCCTGGTCGTCGTCCGTAAGCATGCAACAACTTCAGAAGAAGGATTTTACGTGGGGAGTCGCACTAAACTGACAGGAGTTAAACATTTTGGTTTAAATGGGACAAAAATAGCGGACGTTTCTTACGATTATTCATTTCTGATCTTGTATTGCAAGTAACTTATCTCACACCAGAACTTATAACGTTTAGAGCAGAAATTGCAGACACAAGTCAAACATATGACCGGTGTTCAGAAATGTGTTCTCCTTCTGTCTTACAAATGCACAGAAAAGAGAAAAAAATGTGATAATATGATAGGACTGTTATTCTATGCTTGTATTTACCCCACATTTTGTCTGGAAACTTATGCCCTTTCAAAGGAAAGTATTCCCTCTCACGATACAGTGTCAAATAATGGTTGTGTCAAATGTATGAGATCTGCACTCTTCTGGGATGTTACGCAGCTTTAAATGTGGTAGTTCTGTACCGACGTTTAGAGACAACCTATTGGTCCCATCTTCAAGGGTCAAAAAGTTCCAAGACACCTTCAATACTTCTAGACGCTTGAAGATGGGACCGATAGGTTGTTCCGAAACGTCGGTACATAACTACCACAATTACCGCTGATTAATATTCCAG
This sequence comes from Reticulitermes speratus, assembly GCA_021186555.1. Classification (NCBI taxonomy): domain Eukaryota; kingdom Metazoa; phylum Arthropoda; class Insecta; order Blattodea; family Rhinotermitidae; genus Reticulitermes; species Reticulitermes speratus. The sequence continues at coordinate 10,590,915 of JAJKFL010000010.1, forward strand.
AAGAGCGCAGATCTCATCTACATCGCGGCGGAAGCCTGACATCTTTTTTCAAATTTAATTTAATGTGAGATTATTTCAAGAGTAAATAAGTAGCCAAAGGCATAATTGTGAGTAGGCTATAGGTGGGAGATTGGTAAGGGAGTCTTTAAGTACTTGCTTAACCACTGAGCATATATAATAAAAATACAATAAAAGAACGTATCAATAACTCTACTGTCAGATACGAAGAGTTGTTCACCATTTCGAAGAGAGCAGTGACTATATGGGACATTCAATTCATCAGTCAAGAAATCTGGGACATTCCCATAAGCGTGGGTTTTATATGACGTCAGAGGGAAAAATGTTTTCCGAAACAGCATTAAAGGTTTTGTATTTGTAATGGGGAAACAGCTCGGTTTCTTTGATCTACGAACCGAATTTTTAAATATCTTTAGGCGCACTTGAGGCACCATACACTTTATATGATTACGTACACCCAGGTCTTGTTTTACGCCCTAGTTGCTTTACCGAATCAGTGGACGTAAACCAAAAGGGCGTAAATTAAAAATAACACTCCCATAATAAATAATGAATAGGTATGGTTTAGGGGCAATCATACTAATGAAAGCCTCTTTATGTACGGTATATATACATGTATTTATTATATTTTATTGGGTAACTAATGTGAATATAGGAATACGTAATATTAATTTTTAACATGCGTAAATTGAAAAGGAATTTCAAACAACTTGCGCACACTTGTCACGGATGGTACATGTTCCATATCGTCGCAGTCACGGATAACTAAATTCACTCTCACAGCCTTTACAAATCAATCAATTTATTATCATGTTAAGATTCTTGTTGCTGTTATGTTCAGGTTTTAGTCGTGCTAGTTTAATGTAAGTGGGTACGCTGATGGTTGTGTTACAGTCTGTGTCATTCGCCTTCGTTTTTTCTTACTCCAGCCTAGTTCGTAGTTACTATGCTTGCTACGGATGGTAGGTTTTCCATATCGTCGTTGTCACGGATAATCAAATTCACTTTCACAGGCTTTACTACTCTATTACCCGCAGTAAATACATATTAATAACTTTAATATTATTGTTATCATTATTCATCGCCGTGTCTATTTTCTTTTCTTGTTCTTCGGTTGGGTGTGTCACGGTGGCGTTTGTAGGTGGAATAAAAAAAAAGTGCGTTACCAGCCAAAGGGCGTTAAACCGAAAAAGAGAGAGCGAAAATTAAGAAGTTGCATAAATTGTCAAGGGGCGTTAAAGAAAAAGGCGTGAAACAAGGTTTGGGTGTATTCTAAAAGTGAAGTAGAGCACATAGCCATGAATTTAATTTTGACACTTATTGCACCGAAACGAAACTCGAATTTCCGATCGAAATAATTTATAGGCGCCTTTAGAAAATTTTATAAACATTTTTCTTGTCCCTTCGTCCATCCATTAAGTATATTGTGTAATATACTTGACCGAGTTCGTGTAAGTTCATCTACCTACATTAAGTGCCCCTCCCTACATTTGCACTACGTATTTTGTAGTCAGAATTATTTTAAATTACTTCAGCCTATTTATACACATGTGAAAGTACACAGTATCAGCATTATTAGGTACCTTAAGGCAGCTGATAGTATCAGCATTACTAGGTACCTTAAGGCAGCTGATAGTATCAGTATTACTAGGTACCTTAAGGCAGCTGATAGTATCAGTATTACTAGGTACCTTAAGGCAGCTGATAGTATCAGCATTACTAGGTACCTTAAGACAGCTGATAGTATCAGCATTACTAGGTACCTTAAGGCAGCTGATAGTATCAGCATTACTAGGTACCTAAAGGCAGCTGATAGCATCAGTATTACTAGGTACCTTAAGGCAGCTGATAGTATCAGCATTACTAGGTACCTTAAGGCAGCTGATAGTATCAGCATTACTAGGTACCTTAAGGCAGCTGATAGTATCAGCATTACTAGGTACCTTAAGACAGCTGATAGCATCAGCATTACTAGGTACCTTAAGGCAGCTGATAGTATCAGCATTACTAGGTACCTTAAGGCAGCTGATAGTATCAGCATTACTAGGTACCTTAAGGCAGCTGATAGTATCAGCATTACTAGGTACCTTAAGGCAGCTGATAGTATCAGCATTACTAGGTACCTTAAGGCAGCAGATAGCATCAGCATTACTAGGTAGCTTAAGGCAGCTGATAGTATCAGCATTACTAGGTACCTTAAGGCAGCTGATAGTATCAGCATTACTATTTACCTTAAGACAGCTTATAGTATCAGCATTACTAGGTACCTTAAGACAGCTGATAGTATCAGCATTACTAGGTACCTTAAGGCAGCTGATAGTATCAGCATTACTAGGTACCTAAAGGCAGCTGATAGCATCAGTATTACTAGGTACCTTAAGGCAGCTGATAGTATCAGCATTACTAGGTACCTTAAGGCAGCTGATAGTATCAGCATTACTAGGTACCTTAAGGCAGCTGATAGTATCAGCATTACTAGGTACCTTAAGACAGCTGATAGCATCAGCATTACTAGGTACCTTAAGGCAGCTGATAGTATCAGCATTACTAGGTACCTTAAGGGAGCTGATAGCATCAGCATTACTAGGTACCTTAAGACAGCTGATAGCATCAGCATTACTAGGTACCTTAAGGGAGCTGATAGTATCAGCATTACTAGGTACTTTAAGGGAGCTGATCAGTCTGTTTCTAAGAAATTTAAAACCAAATCAAGTCTTTCGAGATTGTGTGCATGGAGAGACACTCGTAACCTTACAGGACAATTTTATCTTCTAATTAGCTCTTCCGCCTCGAGCAATATAGCTTGTTTGTTTTGTAGCTTTAATGGCAGTCGGTTCCTGACAAATAACACGCGCACTCCTCCCATATATTAATTTTCCTTTGGGAATTTGCATGATATCCTTACTGTTTGCATTCCTCTGACACACAGATTGTTATACTCTGGGAGGTCTGAAGAAGACAGAATGAGCTAGAATTATTTATAACCTATTTTCCTTCATCATATAATTTCGTATGTAGTCAATCCCACATCGACCTCTAGTATAGCCACTAGCATTTACTTTGTGCACCCTCTTTCTACCCCTATCGTCCAAGTTGAGTAATTAAAGCAGTCATTATACTTCTCTGTCTGCCTCCGTTCTCTCCCCTAACACCCGATCTAATCCGCGTTCTAACAGACAAATCTGCATCCTGTGTGGCGATTCAATCTCTTGCTTCCTTCTACGGTCTAATCGATTTATTTGGCTGAGTTCGGCTAATTGAGTCTCGCAGCATTATTCCTCGTTACAGGCACGAGTCCCTTGACCTCTAGAATCACCCTTAAGCCTGCTGCTGTTGCTCTTCCACAAGACGCAGTACAACGTAAAAGGGATGTTTTGTTTTAACTTCTTCTTTAATCTCATCATTGCACAGAATCTGGTGTTGAGTTTCAAATTGTAATTTAAGTCAGGGGTCTGACGTGGCTTGTGAATACGATGAAGGTAATCTCGAAACACCGGGAACCTTTCTTGTATCGTTAAATGTATTTAAAAGACAAAGCAGTAACGGAAAAACAAAATTAGATATTTTGAAGTACTGTCGAGTTCTTATTCTAATTGAAAATTTGTGTTCATCAAAGAGAGAGGAGATTAGGGTACAGTTTGTTGAAATTAAATTTTTTTAAACGTGAGAAAGGAGGCATCCTTTGGTATTGGATGAAGAATGCTAAGCACAGATAAATATATTTGCTTTGAGTGTCAAATGTATTCGTTGAGGCAGATGTGGATAGAACTTCTAGACGTGATGCGAAAATAATGGTTATCAAAATCGATTTTTAAGTTCTTCATGTGGAAGAAATATTTTGACATCGCAAAATTTGGTGTCAGGCAAGAACAGACTTGTAGCGTGGATGAAGAAGAAACGTGGAAGAGGAAAATTAGGAAGAATAGAAAGAGGAAGAGAAAAGTGATGAAGGAGGGGTAGAAAAATGAAAAAAGGAATATATGGAAGAGGAAAGTAAGAAGAAGAAAAAGAAGAGGACGAAGAAGGGGAAGAATATTTTGAAGGATGAGAAAGAAGGAGAAGAAGAAAGAAAAAGATACATAGACCTCAAGAGACGTCATTTGGTTAAACATAGAAATAGATTTTCTCGCCCAGAATATTCACTGTGTATATCCAAGTTATGGGCCACTGCTGTCAGTACCTCAATACAATCTCCTACACTTTAATGTCAGAAAATCCACTTTACTTAAAAGCGAAAGCAATATAACCCACTAGACTGATATTCAATTTAATATTTATACTCAAGAAAGAGTTACTTCTGTTTTACGTTTGTTAGCAAATTAGAATATGCGGCGAGAAAGCCCAGCAGCAACTACGGAAGATTGACGGAACAGCTTCACGTCTGATGGAGGCGAGCAAGCAGGCATACCATCTCGCAATACACAGGTGGCGATAGCGTGGCAATTTAATTAATCAAGCAATTGTATTCTGATCACATATTTTGGTGTTTCATTAGTTGCGATGTTGACAAATACTGTGCAGACACAGCGAAGTTAGGGAATACGGCGCCGTGTACATTTCATAAAAAAGATTTAGCTCCTGCTGCTTAGTCTTCATTACAGTACTTTGAATGCACTTCTTATAAGAATGTGAGTTCGAGACAACATTATAAAACGCCAGTTTTATTCTATTAAAATTATTCTTATCCGGTTTGAAATATAAACGTATAATATCCGCCTTTTTCCTTTACGGTTTTTGCAGTGTGGTATTGAAAGACAATCTCATCGTCTGATATTATATAGCGTCGATGATAGATGACCACTGGAATATGGAAAACCGTTTGAATGCTACTGACAGGGAAAGCCGATGTACTGCGTTAAAAACTGTCCCTGTACCACTTTGTCAACCACAAATTTATAAGGATTGACGTGGGATCGAACCTGGGTCTCCGCAGCGAGAGGCTCTCTACTAACGGCCTGAGCGATGACACAGCCCCGAACTCAAAATGTGTGTCATTCAGAAGTGACAGTCCTCCTCATTTGTCTAAGTACTCTCAGAGTACTCTCTTCAAATACGTGATCCTTCCATAAATTGAGAAACAAAGATTGCACACCCATGCAAACAACTTTTAAGATTTTAACATTGTATTTACCGTGCATTTTTTCAATTAAGATATATTCATTAAACACCAACTAATGCACATAAATTTATTCACAATAGTTTATATTATAATACTAAACTATTGTGAATAAAGTTTATGTGCATTAGTTGGTGTTTAATGAATATAACTTTTAAGATATTACCCACCTCCTCAAACCGTCCTTTCAAATTATCATACAAGACAAGCATCTAACAAAATTTGTCAATTCTAATACAAAATCTGAATAAACTTTCACAATACCGCAGTCTAAACGAACAGTTTTGCTTCCGTGAACTTTTCCCGTCTTATTCCTCTTCAGTCACCAACATTAGAACTCAAGGGCGGTAATATAATGTGATTAACCCCTGGTTCACATTCGCGTTATGTGACATGCGAAGCGTCCGCAATGACATGTCGTCACTGAAGCAGATCTAAAAGCATCGCTAGTAGTTGATGGGTTTGTCGATGTCAACAACTTTTTTCGCTCAATCGTTTTAATTAGTGAATTAACTGTATCTACGTAATAGAATTAAAATTAAATGTAAATAATGTTAAGAGGAAAGAGTGGCAGTCATTAAGTAGGCAGTGATAATGACATATACAGAATGTCATTGTACACGCAACTCCCACAAAGATTTAATTGTCATAATGCATTTTTGACGACATGATCACTACGTAGCCTCGTGACCAAAACCTACTCTTACACAACCGTAATTTTATAACTCATAATCAGTATCAGTACAGTGAAGATGAATATTCTCATATTATGATGCATTCAACTTTGTAGTATGTTAGATGGCCGTTTTACCGGTTAATTTTAATATCTGTGAAAGATTGTGGGACAATAATATGTTATACAAATTTTAAAAAGAGATACGGAGGAAAATTTTCGAAAACGAGAGAATTTAATTAAATGTGAAGTTTTGTAAGTAATACTGCCTAACACACGTCTTGAATCACAATCCTGTTTAGGCAATAAAATCATTCCAATAGTCAAATACCTCACTTTGAAAGTGCAAATTTTATTATCGTGTTAAGGAAGTCGCCACTATACTCCATACTTGTGAAAAAACCGTTGAAATTTATACAGGAATAATTACTCTACATCTGTATTCCTCAACACCTCCTTCCTTTTCGTACCTTTGTCTCCTTTCCCCTAGTAAATCACTGAATTAAATTGCGCTCTTATCTTATATATAACACAGTTCCGAACATGGAGTTTGCACCTGTGAAAATTTGAATGCAATTTTTGTTTTTGCGGTTGCGTGCTAAATGATCTGCCCGTCTCAGTCTCTGATGTTTTGCTAATGTACTTACAGTCAAGTCAAAAATGTTGTAACTGAACAGACGGTTGGTTTCTATTTAGCTTAAGTAACGCCCTCGAAAAAGTTTTTTTGAAAACGGCCAATTTGGCTGTAGATCAATAGTTTTTAAAAAGGCGTGTACTGTAACCTTGGGGGGGGGGGGGGGGGGGGGGAGCAACAGAACTTTTCGGAGGGTGTGAACATACAAAACTTTCTTAATTCTACTGTGGAATTAGAATAAATATTTAATTCCATATCTTTAATTTATAGTTACTTCATATGTAAAGTTTAAAAATGATGCAGTATAACGATTTTGGTTTTCGGTTTCATGGCATATTTTGAGAATTAAATGAGTGGAGTCAAGTTAAGAACTACTGCGATTCAAACTGATGTGTACGTATTATACAGCGTGTTTCATAAGTCCATCCGGGATTTAGAGGCTTGGCCGTGCAGTAGCAAACCCATGTACAAGAGATACAAGCATGCCAACGGATAGAGAAAATGTAAACGTTTTTATCTGATAGATGCGATGACGTAGTTACCCGTTTCTCCGCTAGGAGGAAGTGGTGTGCAAACATGGCGTTTTCAGTTGAACAGAAAGATTTTTGTGTCCTGCAATTTGCTAAAACCCAGTCAATTGTAACAGTGCAACGTGGTTTTCGAACCAAGTATCGTACAGAACCACCAACGGACAAAACAGTAAGAGACTGGTATAGAAAATTCGAGGAAACTGGCTGTTTGTGTGTCGCAAAACGAACAGGTAGGCCGGAGCTAGATTACAGGATTGACGTCTGTCGAGTCACCAAAGGGGGACATATTGAACATTTGTAAGGTAGGTTCAAACCTTGGATATGTACTCTTTTCACTGACATGCTCTCATCCCCCGTGTATGATTTGGCTCCTGAGCTACAGACCTTCGAAATCCTGGAGGGATTTATGAAACACCCTGTATTTAAAATGCATCGTAGGCAAGTTAAATGCAAAGATGAAAATCTAATCTAATTCATTTCAAATCGTAAAGAATTCGGGGCTGTTAGTACAAAAGTATTAAATTATCGGTTGTTAGCGGCACTGTAAGATAACTATAACATCAGCTCTCCCCCCGCAACTGACCACTGTGGAGATGGATGTAGCAAGCGGGTCAGAAACCCCACAAAATATCACCAACCAAAACTGTTTGTTGTTACAGAACGCTGTTACGGTTACATTCAACTTAGCAAGTAGTTAATTGGTTAGTCAATTATGTGCTAATTTATTGCCAACAAAGTAGGTGGATTCTGCATTCCTGAGACTTAGCCACAGGCCTAGATAGGAGAAGGCAAGTTGTGCGGCGACCCCTGTCGGCGGAGTCCAAACGGACGCAGAATGGGCTGCAAAATAAATATTTTAACGAAAGGTGTTTATTTTCTGCTATTTAACAATCCCTAAATTACTTCGCCAAAAAAAGGTAAATCATTATATAAGTTTAATTTTTTAAAGTTTATAATTTTTAGATTGCAGCTTCACGAAACACTCGTTTTACCTCCAGGGAAACAGCCTCCGAAACGCACTGACATCCTATTCTATTTGGGCCTCAGTCGATATGGACGCTTTGCAGAAGAGAAAAATCTGTACCTAGAAGACAATAGAACCATAGTTTCCAAGTTGCCAAACTCCTGACTGAGCACCACAATAACGGGACTTTCTGTTTAGCCAATTACGTGTTCATATCTAATTAGACTCATATTTTTATGTGCAGTATACAGTAGTACCCCCGTATCCACGGGTAATACGTTCCAAGACCTACCGCGGATGCCCGAAACCGCGGATAGTAGCGAACCATATATATAAAAGCGCAAAGTAAATTTTAGATCGACTAAAGTCGACGCTGGCAAATTAAAACGTAAATACTGAAATCGACCATGGTCGACTTTGGCAGTGAATGTGTTAATATTTTCGGGCCGCGGTAAACCGCGGATACGGGGGTTCTACTGTATTTAATATTTCTTTCTACAGTTATTTTTTACATTAATGGCTCTACTTCCTGAGATATCACTGAAGAATTTTCAGAATGTACTTTCGGACTGACTCTTTTAACACTAAAATTACGCTACATTATATAAAGATTCAGTCCGTATCTCGCAGAGAACACAGTGAACTTCCATTAGAAAAGCCAATGGATGAATGCTGTATAGCCAAATAATGGCTGTTTATTGTAAAATCGTATGTAACACACAAAATGTTTGAGCGAAATGCGAAGTTTGCAGTGTTAAGTGTGTTGGTATGTAGCCTATACTAACCACTAGGTTGTGAGGTAGTGAGTCAGAGGCATTACTTCTGTAGCCACTCTGATCCGTTCCATTCTCGTCTAAGCTATTTCGTTTTCTGAGAATTACGTTCATGACACGATGTCGAGAGCTTGACAGCACGCCACAGCAAAGAGAATGACGTACAAGTGACTTACTTTCTGTAAGAGCAAACAATTTCGAGAGGCATTCCACGGACCTCCGAGATTAAATCTGTTACATGTGCTTTGATCCTTGAAGCATCTAGACGCTATTACCAGTTGAAGAATGCTCTTACAAATAATGTATCTTAAATCACAAACGTAATAAATAAAGGATAAGGACATTACACATGGCAAGTTCAGAAACTCAGGGGCTTATACCAGAATCATAATTAGCTACCCTAGAGTCACCACTTGATGTTTCACAGCAACAGGTATAGGAGGGTCGGTCTGAAGATAAGTTTATATGGTGCATAATTTCATAACTAAAGAACTGGTCGATTGTGGTTATATCACGGGAAATAGTCGCCTACTGAACAAGAAATCTTACTAGCGCAGAAGCAAAATCTTGGGGCTTGCAAATTTGAAGGTGTTTGGAAACAGTTGTGACTCAACGGATGGTAACACAGGACACGGACTGATGTGAACAAGAATTAAAATAGTCGCCTACTGAAGAAGAAATCTTACCAGCGCGGAAGCAAAATCTTGGGGCTTGCAAATTTGAAGAAGTTTCGAAACAGTTGTGACTCAACGGATGGTAACACAGGACACGGACTGATGTGAACAAGAATTAAAATAGTCGCCTACTAAACAAGAAATCTTACCAGCGCGGAAGCAAAATCTTGGGGCTTGCAAATTTGAAGGTGTTTGGAAACAGTTGTGACTCAACGGATGGTAACACAGGACACGGACTGATGTGAACAGGAATTAAAATAGTCGCCTACTGAAAAAGAAATCTTACCAGCGCGCAAGCAAAATCTTGGGGCCTGCAAATTTGAAGATGTTTGGAAACAGTTGTGACTCAACGGATGGTAACACAGGACACGGACTGATGTGAACAAGAATTAAAATAGTCGCCTACTAAACAAGAAATCTTACCAGCGCGGAAGCAAAATCTTGGGGCCTGCAAATTTGAAGATGTTTGGAAACAGTTGTGAATCAACGGATAGTAACACAGGACACGGACTGATGTGAACAAGAATTAAAATAGTCGCCTACTGAACAAGAAATCTTACCAGCGCGGAAGCAAAATCTTGGGGCCTGCAAATTTGAAGATGTTTGGAAACAGTTGTGACTCAACGGATATTAACACAGGACACGGACTGATGTGAACAGGAATTAAAATAGTCGCCTACTGAACAAGAAATCTTACCAGCGAGCAAGCAAATTTTGGGGCCTGCAAATTTGAAGATGTTTGGAAACAGTTTTGTCTCAACGTATAGTAACACAGGACACGGACTGATGTGAACAAGAATTAAAATAGTCGCCTACTGAACAAGAAATCTTACCAGCGCGGAAGCAAAATTTTGGGGCTTGCAAATTTGAAGATGTTTGGAAACAGTTGTGACTCAACGGATGGTAACACAGGACACGGACTGATGTGAACAGGAATTAAAATAGTCGCCTACTGAACAAGAAATCTTACCAGCGCGCAAGCAAAATCTTGGGGCTTGCAAATTTGAAGATATTTGGAAACAGTTGTGACTCAACGGATGGTAACACAGGACACGGACTGATGTGAACAGGAATTAAAATAGTCGCCTACTGAAAAAGAAATCTTACCAGCGCGCAAGCAAAATCTTGGGGCTTGCAAATTTGAAGATGTTTGGAAACAGTTGTGACTCAACGGATGGTAACACAGGACACGGACTGATGTGAACAAGAATTAAAATAGTCGCCTACTAAACAAGAAATCTTACCAGCGCGGAAGCAAAATCTTGGGGCTTGCAAATTTGAAGGTGTTTGGAAACAGTTGTTACTCAACGGATGGTAACACAGGACACGGACTGATGTGAACAAGAATTAAAATAGTCGCCTACTAAACAAGAAATCTTACCAGCGCGGAAGCAAAATCTTGGGGCTTGCAAATTTGAAGGTGTTTGGAAACAGTTGTGACTCAACGGATGGTAACACAGGACACGGACTGATGTGAACAGGAATTAAAATAGTCGCCTACTGAAGAAGAAATCTTACCAGCGCGGAAGCAAAATCTTGGGGCTTATAAATTTGAAGATGTTTGGAAACAGTTGTTACTCAACGGATGGTAACACAGGACTCGGACTGATGTGAACAGGAATTATAAAGGCTCGTTCCAAGATACGATAAATTCCTCAGTTGTGTCAGGGGCCGTTTGAGAAAGTAATGGGTAGCAGTATTTTAAATAAGAATGTGAAACTCACAAACAAATATATTGTGGTCGGGACAAGAATACTTCCAAACCATAAGAAAGAAAACAGACACACACATACGAATAGAATATCGAATTTCTTATTAAGAAGAGGAATACTGAAGATAAAATAACATGCTGGACAGGACACATAAAATAAAAAAGGACCTCTAAATCTCTATCCGAATCTCGTATAAACAAAGTAATAACTAAAAAGTACAATTTATTAAGAAACAGGAATATTCACTTAGAAATCAGAGTAATTCGAGATTCAAAAATTAGTATTTTAATCACAATGTCTATGTATATAGCGTACTAATGTAATAAAGTATATATATTATATAAAAACACATAATGCACAGAAACTAAATTAAATTGGATTTCAATTGTTTTGCGGGGTCTTATAATTGCGTCACGTCTGTTGTATATTACGATTTATGGTCTTTGTTTTTATTACATTTTTTATGTGGATCAATGGTAATACTTGGGATGCCACAGTTACCATAGGACAATTAGCATTGCGCGTTATATAGACCTCCTAATTTATGTGAAAAAATCTTTGTCCGATCATGGATTATATATGGCCGAAACACGTAGAAAATACTAGTAATATAAACTTATCAGCTATGCCGAGATTATGGCATTTGATTGTAAAATTTAAATATATAAGTATTGCTAAACAGGATGTATCGGTTGATGATAAGAGAGTACAAATAAATCTGAATTTTTCTTATTAGATATGAGAATAAAAACCCGAAATATGTGGGTTGTAAACGACCGTCCACTCTACGATATATATGTTTACGAAAAAGTAATTGCTTGTTAAATGTGCTCTGTATTTTAACCATTATACGGACAGAAAAAAGAAAAGAGAAAAGTGAATAGAATTTTAATTTGAAAAGTGTCTGTTGCATAGTAATTTGCTGTGTGGAAAATTAATGAGAGGTGTAGCCTCGTTTATAACAAAGTTGTGAAAACTTTTTCCTTCTCTAAGGCCCAAGACCACTGAGAAACATTTATCTCGTTATGCTAGGAAACCTTTCAGTAGATGACAAATTTAGGTTTGTACAGCAAGACGGAACACTGCCTTATTAGAGCACCATTTCTTTGTGATGATACACTTGAGATTTGATCGGGAGACGAGGTCCGATCTCATGACCTCCGAGATCACCGGATTTGTCTCGTACGGTTTTTCTTGTCTGATTATAACTGTATACCGAATACTGGTGCGCTGGGAAGGCTTCCAGCCCAGGTGAAGTCATACGGCGAATTGCTGCACCTGCTGACATCGTAACTGAAAACATGTGAGGTAAGTATGGACTGAAATAAGCTAGACATCTGTTGTATCAAGAATTAAGTATACATGAAAATTTACTGGCAGAATTTTTGACTTGAATTGTGCATAATATGACGATTTAGTAACTTAGATTACCATGCGTGATTTCAAGCTTCCGCCATATTGTAAATGAGATCTGCGCTCTTTTGCGATTTTACTCAGCCTGGAATGGTAGTTTCTTACCGACGTTTCGGGGCAACATATCGATCCTATCTTCAAGGGTGAGGATGGGACCGATAGTTTATCCCGAAAAGTTGGTAAAAAAAAAGACCATCCTACTTTGCATAAAATACCGAAAGAGCCCACATCTAATTTGGATTACTATTATCAAGATCTGCGCCCTTCTGGGATATTACGCTGTGTCGTGTAGTAATTGTTTACCGACGTTTCGGGACAATGTATCGGTCCCATCTTCAAGAATCAATATTCCCCCTTGAAGTTGGGACCGACACGTTGTCCCGAAACGTCGGTAAACAATTACTACACGACACCGCGTAATATCCCAGAAGAGCGTAAATCTCATCAACATCGCGGCGGAAACCTAAAATCAAGGTTACTATTATCAAATACCAAAGTCCTTTAATACAGCGTGTGTCACAATTATTTATACGATATACGCGTCTCGACGCCAATGCTGGCGCAAACGTCTCTGTCAACTTTGCTAACGTACATTTTTAGATACGTTTCGCGTGTTAATTACTAAGCTGTCGGCACTGTTTATGATGACGCCAGCAATAGCTTCGAAACGTGTATGTTATCAACACTGGGGTAATATATTGCAGTAAAGTGTGTTGGTATCTGAGAAGAATATGTAAAAGAGAAAATTAAAATTGAAATTAAAACCAACTTGATGCACTCTCACTATTAAAAAACTTTAATTGTAGATTAATTGACTCTACTACTAAATCTACTATTAAAGTTTTTTAATAGTGAGAGTGCATCAAGTTGGTTTTAATTTCAATTTTAATTATTACAAGATGCACGGTGAATACAATATTAAATGTACAAGAGAAGTTTTAAGTTACAGTTATTTTCATTCTGTTTTTGCTTTCAGTATGTTTATTCTGTTAAACTCCCACAGTACCTTTACGAACATTCCACAGGGCTATAGAGCTTGAGCCACACATTTCTGCCACGACACAGAGACGGCAGTCAGTCAGTCAGTCCCCATTACTCCTCCTCTGTCACCCTTCCATCACCTCAGTTTCCACATCAGTCGTTTTGCTTTAGCCACGTTACTTTAAAGTTATGTAATAGTGCTAACGTCAGGAAAGTCTCTTGCCTCACGTCATGCCAACGTGGCAGCCTAGCGTTGAAGGGCGGGTCTGTGCTAGGCCCGGGTACAGTGCGCTGTTGCCAACTCTAAATAAACTCGGAGGAAGCTGCGTTACGCATGTAATACGTTTAATCGAAGTTACCGGTGTTCAGACTTGAGGCAGATTGACTATGTGGCAAGCATAGTGCGTGAGTCCCTCTACTCTTTGCAATCAGCGAACTCCCAGTTGAAAGCTAACCTTTTTACAAACATTGTGAACTTGGGTTTCAGTGACTTGTGGTTGTAAGAAATGAGAAGTTCTTAAGACTGCTAGTAGCGTCACCGCTATCCCGCCTTTTGTGTGTCTTTCACACTACCTCTTGCGCATATCGCGGCAGAATTATTTGGTCAGAACTATATCAATAGACGATACAGTAATGGAATGAATGGGTCTAACTTAAGAAAATAGTTTATAAATCTTCCATAAATCTCGCCAATTATTATGAAAATTGTTCAATTTTGGATGCTACTTTACATGTATGACTGGTTTAATTCTACACTCTTCTCTTTCAGGTACACACTTCATTTACCTCCCTGCTCCAAACTTACACCACACAAAACATAACCACAATATTTCGGCTGCAAACTTCCTCATCCCACTTTTGATTTCCTGTTAACTCCATGAATTCGTTCATCTGTGCTTTATCCTACGTTCACCAATTAAACCAGTAATTATATACGCATTCCCGTAGCTTTCCTGTTCAATTCCCTACCCATCTCCACCCTACTGTTTCCTCTGCCTTTGGTTTATTCGCAATGACCAATACTAATTTTGAAACTGTAATACCAATTAATCGTTCTATAAATCCAATTAGTGTCAATACAGTTAAACCTAATGCAAGCCTATGGAAATGGTCACGTTGAGGTCCTCATTTGTAACATTCATAATTTATAAAGAACAAAACACTTTTAATCATTTCATTTAAATGCTGGGACTAAATTAGCATATCTCTGTAAAGTACTGGTGCTAATGTTACTGTATTCAGTAGTTACCGTACTGCGGATACCATGACCACTAATCAGCAAAGCTGTCTGGACAAATACGAAATTGATCTACGTAAGTCGAGTCAAAGTTCAAATTCAGGGGAATATACTATTTTTTCCGTGGTCCACTTTCTCTATAAATACAACTAAATTACCATTAACCTCTCTTTATGTATTGTATATTCATTGCTTCTTTATGTTGCATAAGGGCTCTTTGACACTAATGCCATCTGTGAGGCACCAAGAGTTACTACGTCCACTTGAGCGCAAGACAACTTACACTCAGTTCTCGTATAATGCGATAGTTGCGATCTTGTGAGGCCACACATTATAGAAAGTCGCATAATAAAAATAGGGTCAGTTTACAAAAAAAAAATTGGTCCGTCATGCAAATTAATATCTTCACACTGGTTGCTAAAATCACGTAATAGCCAGCACGCATATGCGAAATTTCGCGTTATACAAACAGCTTTCGCCTGTTCATAAATCGCGTTATAGCCAATTTGCTGTAACGAAAGGCTCGTAATAACATAAATGACTATATCAAACTGTTTTAGGTATTATATAAAATTTCCTAGAAACATGCCTAAATATGCATGCTAACATGAAAGCTGTTATTCGGATATTGTGTTGGTCCCTCTGGGATTCAGGAAAAAAAGGCCTTCACAACAGGACTTTTTAAATTTTCTAGTCTCTTTTATTCCATTTTATAATATTCGTACGCTTTTGTAAAGTGATGCTGGGACTAGTTTGTAAAGTGATGCTGGGGACTAGTTTGTAAAATGATGCTGGGGACTAGTTTGTAAAGTGATGCTGGGGACTAGTTTGTAAAGTGATGCTGGGGACTAGTTTGTAAAGTGATGCTGGGTACTAGTTTGTAAAGTGATGCTGGGGACTAGTTTGTAAAGTGATGCTGGGTACTAGTTTGTAAAGTGATGCTGGGGACTAGTTTGTAAAGTGATGCTGGGGACTAGTTTGTAAAGTGATGCTGGGGACTAGTTTGTAAAGTGATGCTGGGGTACTAGTTTGTAAAGTGATGCTGGGGACTAGTTTGTAAAGTGATGCTGGGTACTAGTTTGTAAAGTGATGCTGGGGACTAGTTTGTAAAGTGATGCTGAGGTACTAGTTTGTAAAGTGATGCTGGGGACTAGTTTGTAAAGTGATGACTGGGGACTAGTTTGTAAAGTGGTGCTGGGGACTAGTTTGTAAAGTGATGCTGGGGACTAGTTTGTAAAGTGATGCTGGGTACTAGTTTGTAAAGTGATGCTGGGGACTAATTTGTAAAGTGATACTGGGGACTAGTTTGTAAAGTGATGCTGGGGACTAGTTTGTAAAGTGATACTGGGACTAGTTTGTAAAGTGATGCTGGGACTAGTTTGTAAAGTGATGCTGGGGACTAGTTTTCAATACGTGTGTCTTGCGTACGAAGAGTACGGTTTGTTGTGAATGTGTTTGGAAGTACAAAAGCTATGAAGCAGTCAATGTTAGGGGCGGTAATTGAAACTGTGTTTGACTGGGAAATAAATTTTCAAGAAATGCTGGGTACGGTTCCTGTGGTAGCTAACTTGAAAAGTGTTACTGCAAGTAAAGAACAGTAAGAACTGATAAACACGTACAAATTGAGGAGTTGAAAGAACTGAAGAAAGTCAATCCTTTTCAATACGTAGCCCAAGATGTTGAGAGAGATAACAAATTGACTTCCTTTAACTTTTTTAAACTGCTTCCTTTACACGTTACACTGTTTCATCAGTACTTCCTCTTTGTTTACATGCATCCACCAACTTTGAGCTTATCTAGCTCAGAGCCCATCTATTAAAAATTTCGTACCAAATTCAATACACAGTTTCTTAAACAGAACAGTCTATGTACTAGGTACGTTGCGTATAAGTAATATTGAGATGCGTTTGCGTAACTGCTGTTGCCGTTATGAGTATTACATATTATGAGTGTGTGTCTGTGACATGGTCTTAGTTATCCTGCATGCAAAGCCCATCTTTTCTGGGCCGTGTTATGTTGTCATCTGTGGCCTATCTGGCTGTACCATATTTTTTCACATTACCTCACAAACGGCGCGATTATCGGAAAAACATTATTGAGTATAAAATTTGTGCCATGATTTTCTTTACAAATTTTTATGAAACATTTCTTATTCTAAGCAGAACTCGGCGACATATTACCATAAATGTACATAGGTCTTCATGTAAAGTACCCGTTATTCTTGTGAGATTTTAACTAAACTTGAAAGTTCTGGACAGTTTTTCGAAAAAATAGTCAAATAAGAAATTTCACGAAAATCCTTCCATTGGGAGCCGAGTTGTTCGATGCGGGCAAACAGACCTGACGAAGCCAATAGTCGCTTTTCTCAATTTTGTAAATGCGCCTGAAAATCGTAATGAACATTATAAAATATGGATTATTTTAATTATTATAATTCCACATTTAAAGGAACATTTTCAAAATAAACACATAGTGTTTATTTAGTGTTAGACTCCATTTTTACAACTAATGTTTCTCAAAATCATAGCAAGTAATCCCGCAGAACAAAAAAGAAGATTAAAGAATTAATGCAATACTTTCATAAAGACTCTGTACTTAATTGTTTCATAAAATGGTTTTCACACAGATGAATTCCTAATGGATGATCAATGACAAATAAAGTTCACCTCGTAGGGGAAGTTCATTTATACACCTGTCTCAAGATAACCCCTGTCTTTGACTACAGATCTTGTTGAAATATTGGCAGAAAATACTCCCGGCAATGTATATTCAATTAATAAATAGAACTCGGAATATTTTTTTCCATGACGCAAGAGCCCCTAGTGGGCCAGTATCTCCTCATTATCGAGGCTTCACAATCACACTAAGTTATACGCACCACACTTATTAGGACTCCTCTGGACGAGTGATCAGTCCGACCCAGAGACCTCTACCTGACAACACACAACACTCACAAGAGACAGACATCCATGCCCCCGGCGGGATTCGAACACACAGTCCCAGTAAGCGAGCGGACGCAGACCCACGCCTTAGACCGCGCGGCTACTGGGATCGGCGAAAACACAGAATTAGTGTCACTAAACTCATTCAGGTGTCGATCCCAGTGGCAGTGCGGTCTAAGGCGTGGGTCTGCGTCCGCTTGCTTACTAGGATTGTGTGTTCGAATCCCGCCGGGGGCATGGATGTCTGTCTCTTGTGAGTGTTGTGTGTTGTCAGGTAGAGGTCTCTGCGACGGGCTGATCCCTCGTCCAGAGGAGTTCTACCGAGTGTGGTGCGTCTACAGAGTGATAGTGAAGCCTCGAAAAATGAGGCGGCCTAGGCCCCCAAGGGGCTGTCGAGTTATTGGGAAAAAATCTCATTCAGGTTCAGCGCATATCTCCTGCTTTAACATGGAATACTGACTGATATGTTTGTGATACAAATTTATTTTCTCTACTTAGAAGGAGCTGAGAATTCGCGATTCGTTGTCGTTAATATTTTTATCATAGTTCGTCCAAGGCGCTCTTTCCTTTCTGGGTTATATTTAGAATTCTTGCGAAGGTTTTGCTGTTTTTTTTGGAAGGCTGTGTTAAATAAAAGAACAGTGACAACACACGGCACTGCTAGAGCGGAAGGACCAACAGCATCGACAAATTTTGACGAAGCAAGATGCAATTTGTGCGTTTACTGCGCTGACTGCGAGCTGGTCAGGATGGAGGTGGAATGAGAATTACCGACGTGCTTCCTGTTGACCTGCATGGAACTTCTGCCGGAAGGGTGTTTGGAGACACACATATATTCCATTGTTTCACGAAGGTGTATCAATTGTCAGCATTATTTTTCTTCCAATAATTTGTGTAGATTTTAGTACATTAACTTAATATTGAAAGTGTTGTGGGTTTGTTCTTAACAGAAGCAACTAATTTTAAAAACACGTATTGTGAAACATTCCAAGTATAATTACAGCAAGTGACAAAGGCACACATCAAGCCAATTCCCAAAACGCGGAATGTTAACAAGTACACTTCCAGCAAAATAAAGCAGCAAGTGTTTTAAATAACATCCTTACGGAATCAAAATGATTTGTGATTGTGAATAACAATATGTGTGTGTGTGAGAGAGAGAGAGAGAGAGAGAGAGAGAGAGAGAGAGAGAGAGAGAGGAAAGATGGTATGACTTCGATTTTGTCTTAGTGCATACAGCAAAAAATTTTCCATCTCACGTATTTTACATTTCTTTCCAAATGGATCTCAAGTCTTCCTTTGACTTCGATTTTTGTCTTAGTGCATACAGCAACAAATTTTCCATCTCACGTATTTTACATTTCTTTCCAAATGGATCTCAAGTCTTCCTTTATTTTGGCAGAAAATTTAATTATGTATTAATTACAAGGAGCCTCGATGGGCGCGATTAATAGGGACTCATAAAATCGTCATAAGCAGCGGTATCTCGAATACTTTTCTGACAAACATCAGAATCTACTTTCAATGTAGAACGCTTATTTGGTTCCAAAATCTTAATGAAATGACAGCAATAAAAATATAATATAAATTCAAGAATTATAAGGACATATATTTAATAAAATAAATATAATTTTTATATACATAAAGTACATTAATGATTTAAGGAGAGTCTAATTCCACAAAGCACGAAGCAAGTCAATATCACTTAATGAAAGACAGAGCTTGAATATGCTGATAGTCATCTGCTGAATAGTAGGACAGGGGTGCACAAACTTTGATTAC
Source organism: Reticulitermes speratus (assembly GCA_021186555.1). Classification (NCBI taxonomy): domain Eukaryota; kingdom Metazoa; phylum Arthropoda; class Insecta; order Blattodea; family Rhinotermitidae; genus Reticulitermes; species Reticulitermes speratus. Next base: position 10,610,364 of record JAJKFL010000010.1, read on the forward strand.
TTTTGTGTATTTTATGTTGGCTTTTATCAGATTGTGTCGCAGTTGGTTGAGGCACTGCGCTACAAGACGGAAGGTCACGGGTCCGATTCTCTATGGTGTCATTGGAATTTTTTCATTGATTCAATCCTTCCGGTCGCACTATGGCCCTGGGGTCGACTCAACCTCTAACAGAAATGAGTACCATGGATATATTCTGGAGGGTAAAGGCGTCCGGTGCGTAGGGCTGACAACTTGCCACCTTTATGTGCCGATTGTCTCAAAATTCTGGGAGCCTCAACCTCCTGGAGTCCTAAGGACCTGTCTAACCTTGTAATGTGTTAGCTTTACTTTTGTATTAGATTAATTTAAAGACTTTTCATTTTATAATGCCAGAGTAGTAGAAAAGTTATGGGGTATTATGTAAGTTCAGTTAACTTTTATCTATGATATTAGTATTGTTAACTTACATCTAAATTCAATATTATCCGTGCGGAGATTATCTGTTAGAGTCCATTGGTTCTATATTCTGTTCTGTTCGTTCATGGGTATTGAAATTCTCAGTCATATGTTTTAGAGGTCCAACATCCATCAAACGGTAAATATATCAGGAGCCTGAGGGATAGGACCCCTCCTAGTACACTCTCACTTACTGATTTGCCTTCATTTCTTCTCAGAATACTCAACTGATTTCTGTAGTCTACGTTTAAACCACAAGATGTCGTCCAAGTCAACAACCGAAACTTATTTTTGCCTTAACATTAGCTATTTTGTTTCCAGACTCCTTAAACTGTATGTTGTTACTTTGATATAGCAACTGAGGAGCAGACAAATTATTTTTTGAGATAAAAGAGTCCCATAATTTTATTTGGGATGAAGTAATTTTACCTTTTTTTCAATATACGTGTGAAGTATGAAAGTATAAACCGTCAGTGTTAGGATTTGTAGTTTAGCGGTGTGGTGTGGGGGGGAGAGTTAGAGTGGGCTGGGCTATATATGTCATTGCAGGGTAATTTATCACGATCTGTTTGCCAGTTCCAACACCGCCATGATAATGCTTCTGTAGAGGGAAACGGCGTGACTTCGATAGCGCCACTGGAGCGCACACATACACAAGAATATAATTTATTAAAACACTCAGAATTGATGATGGTCTTGATAAATATGCTGGATCTATGAAGAACCATGTCAGTTACGAATGATGGAGATGAAGTATTTTCTGTGAAGTAGGAAATAATTTGTAAACACTTATTGTCTAAGAAGTAATGGGTTTCTGGACTTTGCCCATTGTCCGGAAGTATAAAATAACTAGTTAATACGACGTTTCGGAAACTGGATCTGCTTCCGTCCTCAGATGAAGGGGGAGGGGAAGACCTAGGTGTTTCCCTCCACCTTCACCTGAGGACAGAAGCAGATCCAGTTTCCGAAAGTTCGTTTTATCCAGTTGTTTTAGATTTGCGGACGATGGACAAAGTCCAGAAACCCATTAGTTCTCAATGTTACGTACCGTCGTCATAACCTTTTGGAATTTACTTATTGTCTAACCAAGCAGGAGAGGAATATCGTACATACAATAAAAAGAAGAAAGGCTAACTGGATTGGTCACATCTTGCGTAGAAACTGCCTTCTGAAACATGTGATTGAAGGAAAGTTAGAGGGAAGGATAGAAATGACGGGAAGACGAGGGAGAAGGCGTAAGCAGCTACTGGATGACCTTAAGGAAAATAGAAGATACTTGAAATTGAAAGCACTAGATCGCACCCTGTGGAGAACTCGCTTTGGAAGTGGCTGCGGACCTGTCGTAAGACAGACTGCAGAATTAATTGTCTAAATGAATTTCAGGGTTTCAAGTGTTCAAGTACAGCATTTAGGACAATGCTGACGGAAAAGTATTGCTGCTAGAAATTTACTTTAGATGGTTCTGGAATCTAAAACTTAAAGCTTGCTTATGCAAAGTTAATTCGGGATTATTTATAAATATTTGTATCCTTTTGACCATTGACAATTTTGATAATACATATATATATATATATGTATATATAGGGGAAAGGAACCAAGTGTGAAACACCATTTTTGGTATGAGGTAGTAAGAAAGTCTGTCTTTTTTAATATGTCTGTGGTATATACCGCTGTGTTTATTGTTGAAATAAACAAATTTACAGAAACATCAGTCACACAGCTTTTACATTTTATCAGTATATGCCACGTAATTTTTGCTGCTAACGTGCTTATGTCTGTATGTTTCGTTCGGTATTAGCCATTTTCAAGCTTATTCGAGACATTTAAGTAAAATATATTGGATGTAAAGCTAAGAATCGGTCTAAATTACAATTAAGTACAAAAGAGCTCATTCAGATAACGAGCCTCGTTTATGGTGTAACACAAACAATCATATGTACTGGTGAATAATACTTCCTAACTTGTTATGTGTTGGGGCAGTTGTGGTAGTAATCAGCATTACGTCAAAAGCAATGACTGACTTAACAGCTGTGTAACTGATTTTTGTGAATCTGTTGAATTGCAGTGAGATAATCATTCAACATTTTTTACTGTAGACCAGGAGAGGTCTTCAAGAAACATGCTACGTTATGCTGAAAAGCTTTTACATTTTTTTCAGGAGCTCATAGCCCTCAGTATGAAACATATATTTAACTGTCACTTGTATTAAATAGTAAAGGTAAAGCAATCCCAATACAGGCCGTGGCAGGCCCTGAGGGTTCCAGGAGGTTGAGGCTCCCATATTTCTAGACAATCGGCACATGAAGGTGGTAAGGTTGTCAGCCCTACGCACCGGCCGCCTTTACCCCCAGGAAATACTCCTAGTACTCATTTCTGTTAGAGGCTGAATCGACCCCAGGACCATAGTGCCACCGAAAGGATTACGTCAATTAAGAATTTCAAAAACCGCGACCTTCCGGCTTGTAGCGCAGTGCCTCAACCAACTGCGCCACCGCGTGTCCCCATTAAATAGTAAAGGTGTCCTAATATCAAATATTCAGCTTTTTCACATTGTAACCTACAGTTTTACACTTTTCCTGAACATGAGACTCATAAAGTAGTCTTCACGCACCCAATCACATCACTTCGCACATTATGCCTCCAAATCGCGATGCTTAACATGAGAGAAATATTCCTTGCAGAAGAAGTACGCTGCACCTCCGCCTGTCTTCATCAGAGTAATTATTTTCAAGTTAATTTTTCTCTCTGGGTCACTATATGACACTTGTACATCTGCATTTCTCTTTTTTGAATATTTGTTATTTTTTCCTAGTTTTGTCGTGTTTTCTGATGCAACGCCTTGCATCCACCCAACGGAAATGTCTTTGGGAGCCTTCATAGAAAGTATAAAAAGGAAGGAATTTCTTGCGAGCTGATAATTTTTTGGTTAAATGTATGTTTCAACCCATTTCTTATTGCCAATTAGAATGTCGAACGCCTTATATACTGACGTGTCAGCCAACATTATCTTCGTTTAATGGCTATTATACGGTGCTGGGGAAGTTCTTTAAGCTCATTAGCGAGAACAGGAGTTCTTCCTGTAGTGACATTTACTAACTTCTCAAGAGAACGGTATACATCCCTCGCATAACTCCCCAAAGCTACCTTTAGCAAAGAAACTTTACTCTCTCATATCAGGAACTTTCCATCTTGAGTTATAAATAGTAACTCTAGGTTAGAGCCACATTTCTAAAACAAGATAGTCTAGTTTACATATAACGTAACACTGTGACAGGTTCACGTACAAAGTTTTGCAGTGAAAACGCTATAATTCCCATTTTATTTTGTTGACTTACATTCATCTGCCAACAATATAAAACCATAGACTTGCCACGACAACGTAAGCATGTGTTTCTCTTGTACTGTTGTCGAGGTACAAAATATGTTGTGCTGTTGTCAGAACTTTGAACGTACTTAGGCCTTCAACTAAAGTGGCCAATATTGTTGTCCATTGTAACCGAATCGCAGTTTCTTGACAGATATTCGCAAAAGTCCCCAATACCAAATTTCACAAAAATCAGCCTATTTGGAGCTGTGCTGATACATGCGGAGAGACAGAGAGAAGGACGGACATTGTACATGACAAAGATAAAAGATGTGTTTCGCTGTTTATGCGAACGCGCCTAAAAACGAATTTATATTGTCGCTCACTTTATGCGCTATGCATATGTGCAAATAGGTTAAACAGCTGGGTTTATCTTCAGATGGAAAAGCTGATGTATAAGGAGCCCTGTCCAATAATCCGAACTGAAAAATGTCAAATACAGCCCCACGCACTCTGTGCGCCACGCGCAGCTTCCTTTTGCTCACTAAGAGCCGTCAAGGGCCGCGTGCTACAGTTACCACCAGATTTCAGCACTTACTTTGGCTACAACTGAGGTGAGGCCTACCAGGAAACTAACTAACTAACTAACTCCATGGAGCACAGTCCTTTTTGAGAAGCTAACAGGTCGTCAGCTAGTCAAGAAATGCCCAGCGTTTTATGGAACCCGAAAGTTCATTACCGCACTCACAACAGCCCACCACCTGTCCCTACCCTATACAGAGCCAGGAAACTACCTTGAAATAACCTGCTTTTCCTTACAAATAATTTTATTTTAATAACTAACTTTCCCTTCGGCCATGCGTTATTTTCTTAAAATAAATGTACCTAATTTGGTAATTCCTGCAAAGTTTATTATATCACTAATATTTAATGTACACTTAAACGAAAGTTAGGGATGAGTGGTTTGCCCTTTGACCGAGAGTATGACTGTGTGCGAGATGGACTGTTAGGAGGGTAGTCTATACCTCCCAGCCGAAGCGCCTTAAAAAGAGTCGCCATTCCATTTGACGGAAAGGGATCAAGCGAATTTATGAAACTTCTATGCAAAGCAATGTCAAAATATAACCAATATGTGTGAAATAAAATGTATGATGTTATAACATACAATATTGTAACGTAGTGGAATAATGTGCCCCAGCGTCCATCCATCTACGGCTCTGTCCCTCTGTAAGCCGTGTAAGCTAGGGAATTAACTATGTATTGTTTCCACTATATTTCAGAAATATCCAGTCATCATGCATTAATATATTGCGTAGTGCTTTAAGGCAGTAACGGTGTTTGCACAGGTAGAGCTCTACTCTACGGTAGATATTATATCGCATCGATGTCTTCCTTATAAACTTCGTAATCAAAAGTATGCACCAAATATTTTTAAGGTGATACCATCTTTCATATTAGGGATGATCTGTCTTTTTGTAACCGTCATGTTCGTTACTGTGTTAAGAAGGGCCCGCCGCTGGTCACTAATCTCAACCAAACAGATTTTCTTTTTGCGTGGTGAAGGGCCCCGCAGCTGATGCTACGGACGCACCACAGCCTTAAGGTTTTTTGTGCAACCCCTGTGATGAAGATGAGCAGTTTTTTTTTACCAAGTTTTACAAGTAATGGAGCACCAGTGGAATGAAATTGACAGGGGAAAACCGACAACTCGGAGAAAAACCTGTCCCAGTGCCACTTTGTCCACCATAAATCTCACATGGACTTGACCTGGGATCGAACCCGGGCCTCCGTGGTGAGAGGCCGGCGACTAACCGCCTGAGCCATGGCACGGTCAACCAAACAGATACACTATTTCCGTTTTAATATTATCTTTCCTTTATGCGCAGACCTTACAAGTGGTCTCTTCATTCAGGTTTTTCCAGTAATAAAATTATATGCATTTGTCGTCTGTAAAATGCATGTTACATGCTGCTTAATCTTATATCATTTACTGATTGTCCTGACTGCAAATTATGAAGCTCCGCTGCCTACATTTGTCTCCATTCTTTACAGGTGTTATTATCAGCTATATGCTTTCTTTGTTCACGTTCAAACGTAGATTAGAATTTCTGTGCTTCACAATTTAAGTTGAAGAAGGACGTAGATGTCTTTCCTGTGTCGTATTTGAGAATTTGAAATATTTTGATTCTCGTAGTCAATGATTTATGACAGAAATCAGCTTATCATTCGTTGGCAGTCTACGTAAACTACAATGCGCTGTCATCAGCAAGAGGAAACTACTTCTACACTGTGCGCCGTTCGATTTAGAATTCCTACGCTTTACCGGTTCATTTGAAAGGCAAAGCGTTTGAATTCTGAAACGAAAAGCATCACATTTTTAAACACCTCACATAAAAAAGGACGGCGAGGGAAACGTCAGGTAAATGCTATATTGAGTGTTGTTCTGGAATTAGTCATTACATGACATTGTCACATATACAACGACCCAGAAATTTAAAGAGAATTATGTGGACATGTGAAAGAAATCGAATTATTTTCGGTGGTTTTTATTAGGCATGTCATAGTTTAAGAATATGTTACTGTGTAAATTACTTTACTGTTTCATTGTTAGTAGGTACTGCTATGTGTTACACTAAAAATGTAGTGACTGGGTGAATGAAATTATCAACAGCGAATGGATTTGTGTTTATAAGATTAAATTATTCTTTTGATAGACAAAGTTTCTAATACAAACATTCTTAATTTTTTCTTTTTTATTTTAAAATAAGAGACTCAAGGGGGCATTCTTTTGAAGTATCCATCATTACACTTAATATCCTTATCACAAATGTCGTTCATATATTTAATATCTGTCAAATATGTGTAGTTCCGTCATGTCTTTATGATGTATCTGATGGCACGTATAAGTCTAAGAATCTAAATGAGTTTGAATATGGAATTTGAAGGGCAACATATAACACAAAGCCCAAGTTAAAGAAGGAACCAAATAACGAAATGTGTCACACGCAGGAAGTAAGAACGATGCCTGTTGGTTGATTTTATTGTATGATTGTGTGTAATTCAAGGTTCTGGTACAATGTTCGCATAAAACGAATAAGGAAAGTTTGTAGATGCCTAGTTTAAGGATATGTTTACCTAGGATCTGTTTTAGTAAACTTTATCCTCAATGCTTAATTACTGGTTTAAAAGAATATATGAAATTAAGTCGTATAGCGGTGTAGTGGTAAGAGAGAGGTCTGCATTAATAAGATATTTGGTTGGCGGCTGAAGCATGAACATCGTAGCCGGTAGTGACTAGGATAGGAGCTGGAACATCTGGCTTCGAATCGCGGTAAATGCAGCTGATTATTTTCTTCTTTAAAACGTCCAGACCGATTCTGTGGCCCAACACCAAGCCTAATATTCAATGGGTACCGGGTTAGTTTCCTGGGGTAAAGCGGTCGGAGACTTGCGTTAACCACTCATCTCCATCAAGCTGTACCTCTGCTCCCTCTATAAGATATTCTGCGACCGGTCCCCCCCCCCCCCCCCCCAGTTCTGACAGAAGGAAATTTGACTGTGACTTTTCTTTTGTGATCAAGAACCATCCACTTCTTTTCTCTGAGCCATGAAATAAATTTTCATCTTCTCACACTGCGTTTTGTTTACAAGAACCAATCAGTTAATTCTGCACAAGAAAATAATGACATTTTTAAATTTTAATATTAGACATCCCTGTACGTATGTACATGCAAAAGTATATTTCACTCTTATCAGTAGTACAGTCACAACCAACACACAAACTTGCAACATGTGATCAGGCTACAGGTTTCAGCTCAAAGAGTCATCATCAGGCCTATGACAGAAAACCGTGGAAATCAAACTCCGTACATTTTGATAAGAGGAAAAACCTCCTCCCTTTTTAAAATGACATATGTCTTTATGATGTGGACAGGGGCAACTTTACATTTGCCATGCTTCGCAAAAGCGCTGGAATGATGTCAGTTGTGATCCCCTGTACCCGTAAAGCAATAGTCTGGCTGGACCACAAGGGCAGTCTGGAGATTTTGGAGGTAAGAATAATGTCTCGTACCTGCCGGATAGCTAACCACGATTCATTGATTGTCCAGCCCATAGCCCAGTAACTAATACCGACTAAGTTATCCCGCCACCAATTTTGTCTCTACTCTGAAATTAAAATCTGGCATGTCATGTTAACCTAAAATATGAATGAGATTGATTTATTTATAACGAACTGGAAGGATGTGTAAGGAAATGGTTCTAGGTCAGGTTTAAGTACTGTACCGATATTTTCCTGGAGAAACCAAATAAAACCATGGAGTGAAAACTGCTGACTAAGATTTGACACCAGCGCCTAACAAGTACCAAGAAGGAATGCTAAATCTGTCCGTCCAACGTGTTTCTATATATTTGAAGCGTAAAAAATAAACTTATACCTTTATTACTCCATGCATAAACAAGAAATATAATGAGAAAGGCAGTCCGCGAATTATATTAAGATTATTAGTGTATTACTTTCATTTTATATAAAGCTCATACATTTATTTTATTTACAGGAAAGTGTCTATTGTGCCCCTTCCACTCTGCACTGTCTCAAATACACTTTACAATCCTTAAGTTAAGGAAATAAATGCTTGGAGAGACTGAAGTACTTAGAATCAACAAATTATGAGTTTTTTCAAAAGTCTGTCTCTGTGAGTTTTCAGGGACAGAGGAGAGAAACAAATATGAAAGAGTGAAGAAATAATTTCTGAAATATACAACGCAGCACAAAGGTGCAGCTGCTTGGGGATTACCGGGCTGTTGTACTGCGAATATATTTTCGGTAACATGAGGAATACTTTGAGGTCAGCTCAGTAGGTAGGCTAAGGGAATTCGGTGGGACGATTTGGCAGGAAAATGTGAGTTTTGTTTTGAGCCCTCCTTTGGAGGGATGGGGTCTTGCCTGTGACTGGCTGGGCGCTGTCACGTGATCTAAACTGAGGGTTTTGTTTGTTTTAAAGCAAAATTCAAATATTTCCGCCAAAAAGTGGCGCCATATTCCCATAGACTTCCTACACAGCTCTTTTTTTAAGTAACTCAGTAATGAGTTGCAGGTCGAACAAGACAGGCAATGTACATATAACGTAACATCGAGGCGCGTGCGCGTATGCATTGTTGCCGTGGAGAAACAATAAGTTGTGTGTGTGTGTCTGTAGCCTTAGTTACCCAGCATGTAAAGCGCTTGCGCCGTATTATATTGTCACCTGTGACATGTCTGGCTGTACCATATTTTTCCAAATTATCTCATAAACGGCATGATTTTCAGAGAAAAGTTATCTGATGTGAAAAAAGCGTTTTGATTTTCTCTACAACTTTTATCCGAAACATTTCTCATTCCAAGAAAACTTCAGCGAGATATCATAAACGTACTTAGGTATTCATCTAAAGCATCCATTATACTTGTAAAAGTTTAATGAAACTTGAATTTTTCCCACAGAATTTAGAAAAAATTTTCAAATACCTAGTTTCATGAAAATCATTCCAGTGAGCGCCGAGTTGTCCCATGCGGACGGACAGACAGAGAGAGACAGAGAAATGAACATGACGAAGCTAATAGTCACTTTTCTCAACTTTGTGAACGCACCTGAAAACGGGTGTATAACTGCGTATGCATTATTTATTATCTCTATAATCTTCGCCGTAACAATAAAGAATTGGGCTCTTGATACAACATCCCGTCTTTCACACATTGGACAAATTAACAGATATTCACGAAACTTCGTATTGGCGTTATGCCATTGGAACACCCCAAAGCCTTACTCATTATTTCTAAGAATAAGTGAGACAATACGACACATGCGCCAACTTGTGAGGAGAATCGACATTTTTTTTTTTATTTAAAATTCTTTATTGTGTCAAATTTTACACTTCAATTTTTGTCAGTGAAATTATTACAATGATATATTTTAAGTTTAGTACTGTAGTACGCTACTTATATGTTTATTTCATTCGTGTAGTTAACAAATTTTGCTCTATTCCTCATCATCTTATTATACAGGGCATACACAAAAGAATGGTGCGGTTTTAATAGTGAACACTATTAAAACCGCACCATTCGTTTGTATACGCCCTGTACATTAAGTAATGGTCACCATACTTAAGCAAGGGTTCTTCTGTCTTTTATCCTTGTGTGACGTTAATTGCACCGCGTGTTGAGGTATACTTATTATGTGAAGTGTACGTTCTCTTCGTGTATGTAGGTCTTGTGCTCGCTTCTTTGTCGTGGTAGAGGTATCTTATCGCATCAATGGTCAATCACATCTAAATATTTCCCGCAGTTGATGTATTTATTTTTTTCCCTGTATGCCTTCCACCTTGCCCTTCTCATGAAGTCGAGAAAGTCTTTCATAGTCAATGCTGAATTGTCATACATATAGCCTATCATGTGTCCTATGATCCACACTGTTGCATTATGTTTTTGCGTTGGTCGTATGTCGAAATCAGGGAGAGTGATCCATGTTTCCAACATATCTCTCGTATTTACATTAAAGACAACTATTACTGGGCCCTGAAGTGATATATGGCGGTATATCTTGCGGAAATGTGGACCTATAATTGCTAAGTAATATTATTATAGTGGGCAAAATAACACGATGATGGCCGGAAGAAGATTCTTATCAACTTTCCATTTCGTGGTGAAAACTTCTCGAACTATTGAAGCTAGGGTGGTGAAAGGTTGGTGAAACGTGGCAGCGAGATAGGCCATAAACATTGTTACACGTTAGTGACACACATGGAGACAGTGGAAGACTTTGAAATTAATTACGCTTAATTTAACATAAACAGGCTATGTACTTACATAAAAGCCCTTCACAAAAATAAATTAAACTAATAACATTAATATGATTTGATATTGTAATGAATGAATAATAGCGGTAGATTTAACTTTTCGAGTTTTGATATTTGGTTTAAATTTTGTGTTAGGTATATGGTTGAATTTTTTTGACATTGCCACTAGAGGGTTTTACCTGCAGTGAATGTTGGCCGCGATTCGCCGCACTTTGAAGTATGCTGAAGCGGAAATTCTTTAATTGTTCATATAAGGGGATTCCGCGAGGCAAACGTCCTCATTCACGTTTCAGTAATTTTGTAAAGACGACATTAAGCTCCTGCAAGTTACTTCGGCGATGGTGAAAAATACCAGTTTATGGCTGTGCGTGCAAGGTAAGTGAGCTGTATTGAATTTTATATTTGCTTTGAAAAACTATTAATGGAACGGAGCACTTTTGGTGTTTTAATGCTTTGGTGACATAATTTGAAATTCTAAATTTGTTTAGCAACGCGGCATTAAAATTTATTAATTTTGTTATAGAGGACAAGCGGTTAATTTAACCTTTTATGTGGCAATTTAACTGTGAATTTGTTAACTAAGTTTTTATTGTAAATTTATTTATTTTGTAATTAATACAGGTTATTTTATTTAAACTTTAAATTGACTGTTTTATTTTTGATACGTTGACAAATACCTGTGGGGCGTATCGAGCAAAGTGCAGGCTAATGTTTGCCTGCTGTTAAGAAATTAGACACACCGGAAAAGGTAGTTTGTACTAGAAGGTAAAGCAGTAACCGATTGCTGCTTAGATTTAATAATCGGTTGGTGGCAGCTAAATTAGAAATAGGGAATCCAGCGATTGCCTTATCGGACGCTACCGATAGAACCTCCTTCAGAGAATTGAGCTGCAGGGTAGCAACACTCTGGGGGAGGCACTACAAACTATTTGACAGGAAATCTATGCGATAAACAGTTAGGCTTTATAATTGTTCTGGAAACTGCTTGGTCCTACGTAAACGAACTCCATGGATTTAAAGTCCCCTTTAGATAAAGCTGATAGTTCCTCAGCTAATAAAGAACCCCCAGTATTTTATGGAGCCTGAAGTTCCATAACTTTGTTCTTTTCATCATTTCGCTTTTAAACCTTTTTGATGTAAATGTAAAACCCTACTTTATGCTAAACCGTACCGATAAGCATTTTGAGCGAATTCAGCAAAGTAAGAAGAGTCTAGAAACTGAGTAGACTAACCCCCAGGTATTTAAAAAAATTTTCTCTGGTCGACTTGTCTTCACTGATCTTTTTCATATGATTCTTTGATGTGCGTGGTATCCCTGAGGGCCTATTTTATTTATCATAAATATTTTTTAGAGCTTTTCATTCTGAAAGCAACAGTACAGGTGGAAAATTCTGCGCAGAAAGTCACTCTCGTTGAGTACGTACAGGAATTAACTGTGGACAGTTCCTCAGTTTCGCCGTAATTTACGATAGCTTACATCCGGCTTGCTGCCTCCTTAGCAACCTGAGAATTTTTTGATCTCTTAAAGCAGAAGTGCTTAAGACAAAAGAGAAAAGTTAGACATTCTTAGCAAAACAAAATAAGAGTTCTTCAAATATTTATTTTCAAAACTTTTCTTTCTTCGTCTGCATACTTCACGCATTTATATTGAATTACAACTATAATAATTTTCGTCACAAGGCTGCAGATAAGTATGTGATGTGGTGGTAGTAGTAATATTAATTGCTAACCTAACCTACACTTCACAAAAAGAAACAAACAACTCCTGGAAATATATCAATACTTCAAGCTATATAAACGAAATGAGTATAGACCGCATCTCATTAAAATAAAATGTAATTTACATTTAGAAAGAAGACTCCGAAGAACCCCAAACAAGGCATCTACAATTGTCAGAAAAACACATGTACAGTGTCGGTTGCGGAATTCACCATGTTATCAAACGGAACCTGCAAGACTGCTCTATCTCTAACTAGAAGCATTCTGCTCTGAAGATGGAGAATCACCAGTAGGAGCGTAAGAAATTTCATAAGTTCTAAAGAAAAGGCCACAGCTTACAAAGTTGCAGAATATCATGTATGATGACCACACTCTAAGAAGCTACATTGTCACAAACAGGAGACGGCAATCGACAGAGAAATGCAGTCCACGAGACGACCTGGCATAAACGGAATACAACAGTGCAAGAAACTACAGAGTGTCATACACAGAATAACACAACCTACGAAACTACAGAGTGTCATACACAGAATAACACAAACTGGTAAACTACAGAGTGTCACACACAGAAGGACACAATCTGCAAAACTACAGAGTGTCATACACAGAATAACACAACCTATGAAACTACAGAGTGTTACTCACAGAAGGAAACAGTTTGCGAAGTTACAGAGTGTCATACACAGAGTAATACAGCCTGCGAATCTACAGAGTGTTACTTACAGTAGGACACAGTTTGCGAAGTTACAGAGTGTCATACACATGGTAATACAGCCTGCGAATCTACAGAGTGTTACTCACAGAAGGACACCGTTTGCGAAGTTACAGAGTGTCATACACAGGGTAATACAGCCTGCGAACCTACAGAGTGTTACTCACAGAAGGACACATTCTGCGAAGTTACAGAGTGTCGTGCACAGAGTAATACATCCTGCGAATCTACAGAGTGTTACTCACAGAAGGACACAGTTTACGAAGTTACAGAGTGTCATACACAGAGCAATACAGCCTGCGAATCTACAGAGTGTTACTCACAGAAGGACACAGTTTGCGAAGTTACAGAGTGTCGTGCACAGAGTAATACAGCCTGCGAATCTACAGAGTGTTACTCACAGAAGGACACAGTTTGCGAAGTTACAGAGTGTAATACACAGGGTAATACAGCCTGCGAATCTACAGAGTGTTACTCACAGAAGGACAAAGTCTGCGAAGTTACAGAGTGTCATACACAGAGTAATAGAGTCTGCGAATCTACAGATTGTTACTCACAGAAGCACACAGTTTGCGAAGTTACAGAGTGTCATACACAGGGTAATACAGCCTGCGAATCTACAGAGTGTTACTCACAGAAGGACACAGTTTGCGAAGTTACAGAGTGTCATACACAGGGTAATACAGCCTGCGAATCTACAGAGTGTTACTCACAGAAGGACACAGTTTGCGAAGTTACAGAGTGTCATACACAGAGTAATACAGCCTGCGAATCTACAGAGTGTTACTCACAGAAGGACACAGTTTGCGAAGTTACAGAGTGTCATACACAGGGTAATACAGCCTGCGAATCTACAGAGTGTTACTCACAGTAGGACACAGTTTGCGAAGTTACAGAGTGTCATACACAGTATAATACAGCCTGCGAATCTACAGAGTGTTACTCACAGAAGGACACAGTTTGCGAAGTTACAGAGTGTCATACACAGGATAATACAGCCTGCGAATCTACAGAGTGTTACTCACAGAAGGACACAGTTTACGAAGTTACAGAGTGTCATACACAGGATAATACAGCCTGCGAATCTACAGAGTGTTACTCACAGAAGGACACAGTTTGCGAAGTTACAGAGTGTCATACACAGGATAATACAGCCTGCGAATCTACAGAGTGTTACTCACAGGACACAGTTTGCGAAGTTACAGAGTGTCATACACAGGGTAATACAGCCTGTGAATCTACAGAGTGTTACTCACAGAAGGAAACAGTTTGCGAAGTTACAGAGTGTCATACACAGAGTAATACAGCCTGCGAAGCTACAGAGTGTTACTCACAGGACACAGTTTGCGAAGTTACAGAGTGTCATACACAGAATAATAGAGCCTGCGAATCTACAGAGTGTTACTCACAGAAGGACACAGTTTACGAAGTTACAGAGTGTCATACACAGAGTAATAGAGCCTGCGAATCTACAGAGTGTTACTCACAGAAGGACACAGTTTACGAAGTTACAGAGTGTCATGCACAGAATAATAGAGCCTGCGAATCTACAGAGTGTTACTCACAGAAGGACACAGTTTACGAAGTTACAGAGTGTCATGCACAGAATAATAGAGCCTGCGAATCTACAGAGTGTTACTCACAGAAGGACACAGTTTGCGAAGTTACAGATTGTCATACACAGGGTAACACAGCCTGCGAAACTACAGAGTGTCGCACATAGAAGGACACAGTCTGTGAAGTTACAGAATAACACAGCGTGCAAAACTGCAGAGTGTCATACACAGGGTAACACAGCCTGCAAAACTGCAGAGTGTCATACACAGAATAACACAGCCTTCGAAACTGCAGTGTCACACACAAAATAAAACAGCCTGCGAATTTACAGAGTGTTACTCACAGAAGGACACAGCTTGCGAAGTTACAAAGTGCCATAAACAACATAACACAGCCTGCGAGACTACATAATGTCTTAAACGGTATATTATGGTCCACGAATTTGCTGTGTTCTGAACAGTAGTCCACAGTTCACGAAACTACGTTGTTATAAGTAGATGGCCTCAGTTTTCGAAACTACAGAGCTTCACTTACAAACGAACACAATACATTAAAGTACAAACGTTCTTAAACATAAGACCACATTATATCGACATGCAATATATAATAAACAGACGATTAAACTCAACGAAACTACGGTGTGTTTGAAACATGTCACCACAGTCTGGGTTTTTAGCTCTGTGAAAAAGCAAAAATACTTTTCATTTCATGGTTTATATTAATGAACATGTTTTCAATTAGAAGGATTTTGGTGAGTTTCTGTTTAAAACACGCGTAAATTGTGGTGCGTGTGTATATATTTAATAATTCCTGTAAATGGAGCAATTTTTAATGTGTGTGGTTATAAATTAGTTTTATCCATTAATGTGTTTTGGTTATTTAACTTTGTGTTTTATACTATTATTTGTGAAACAAACGGAGTTACTTAAGGATATGTAGTGATGGACAGAATATGAGCATGACAGATTAAATGGGTTTAACATATTTTACAAAACGCAACAGCAAACGGCGGAAAATTAGTGTTTCTACAAAAAAATAAGTGGGTATTTATAGTGCTTCCCTCTTAGTGATAACAGACCAGTTGACGGTGAATTAAGGTGACTGTATGTTCATCGACCTAACGAGTTTGGTTTGATTTATATTTCAAGTGACGAAAAACAAAATAAAATTTCAACCTGTAAGTTCGGAAAAGTTTATAGATCCCTCTTCTTTCTAGAAGTAGTTTAAGCAAGAGCAAGGGAGCAGTAGTTTTGTTCGATGAAGCAAACAGATGAGGGTGATAGTTTGAGGGAGAACAGTTTCAATCAGGATGCGACCTGCAGACACCAGCACGTGACGTAACGACCCCGCTGGTCAACAGCAAACCCATTTATTCTCTTCACATTTCCGGTGGAGTGCAACCACCGAGACGGGCTGTCTGCAGTGTTTAAATAGAATTTGCTGCTGCCTAATCTCATAGACCCAGTTTTATATGTGAATCACATGGGGTTATTCAGGGAATCGTAACTCTGTCTTCCTAGAACTTGGCGTGTCAAGTAAGGAAGTGGGGGAGTGTAAAGACACGTGTGTATGTGCCTTGGAAGGAGAAACTTCATGGACTAAAGTAGAAGATTGGATACTTAAATATATATAAAGTGTAGCATGAAGTACATTAAATAGCACATATAAAGCGTAATTAGAATTTGATATCTGATTTAAATTTAGCTAATCATTGTAGTGTCTTTAGTTTGGGGGTTGGTAGTGAGGCTGGTATTCTTACCTCGTAAAAACTGAATTGCCTAGAAACCCTGGTAACGGCCCAAGAAAGGGCCGAAACGGCATACAGGAAATAATGAGCGAAGTTCTTTGTTTGGATCTCGTCGATTGAAAACAAAATATTAGCCTCTATTCAACTACGTTCCTTAACAGAAATGATTACCAGGAATATTTTCTGGGGGGAGGGGGTAAAGGCGGCCTGTGATTAGGGCTGACAACCCTACCACCTTCTTAAAGCTTCAACTTCCTGGAACCCTCAGGGCCTGTCCAGGTCATTAAAGGGATTGCTTTATTAATGCACAGAAATGAGTACCAGTATTATTTCCTGGGGGGGGGGGTAAAGGCGGCCGGTGAGTAGGGCTGACAACCTTACCACCTTCATGTGCCGATTGTTTAGAAATCTGGGAGCCTCAACCTCCTGAACCCTAAGGGCCTGTCTGGGCCTGTAATGGGATTGCTTTTGTTAATGCATTCCGATATAAATTCCCTCTTACATATAGGCTATGGCATTTGATTAATTAATTATAATATGAGTATTATTATAATATTTGTTATAGTTTATAGTATTAATATTAAATTATGATATTAATTACAGTAATAATTATTGATGAAATTGACGGCTTCCCCGCTTGTAACGGAGGTATCGTGAGGGAGAGAGGCTGCAGGTTCGAACCTACGCTACCTAAATTATTTTTCCGTTATCACAGACAGAGTGAACATACGGATACTGTTTTGGTATTAGGCAGACTATGTGGATCAGTGTGCAAGGTGACCCACTATGACCCTCTCACACCAACAGCGCCACCACGCCACAGTAACTCGCACTGAAAGCGGAAGTTCCTAAATCCATCCATTCAATATATCCTAAATACGACGGAATTTATGTTGATTGTTATTTGCAGTTTCATTGTGCCCCTATTTTCGAATTGTGTGTCAATTAATGTGTGATTATAAGTAGCGTGTCAGCTTTTTTCCCCCCTAAATGGTCATGAACAGTGCTGTTTTTTCACCAGCACT
The DNA here is from genome assembly GCA_021186555.1 of Reticulitermes speratus. NCBI lineage: Eukaryota > Metazoa > Arthropoda > Insecta > Blattodea > Rhinotermitidae > Reticulitermes > Reticulitermes speratus. The sequence continues at coordinate 10,627,694 of JAJKFL010000010.1, forward strand.
ATCTCTAGCGGTCTGCGACGTGCCAGTGATGTAACGAGCAAGAAGCCGGTGAAGCTGAGGGACAAATGTTTTGAATGCAAGAACACATGAATTTTATCACCAGTTACACCTAAGTGTACACAGCTAATACTTGGCGCAATTACTCTTCTGACAAGCTACAGAGTGCTGATCCCTGGTGATTCGCCTTCAAGTGGAGTAAAAAATCTTCTTACCTGTAAACGTACGTTGTTTGCCGATACAAAATACGGAGTAGAGAAACCTGAGCAGTAAGGCCAAGTATTGCTATAAATATACAGTAAAGTTTTCGACCTTTATCTATTCCAAAAAAATGTTCAAATGTATTTCACACTGTTGACACCGTGCATCTTCGTCATATTAAATTAAGTTAGAAACCAACCGATGCACACTAAAACCACTCTTTAAGTAGCTTTATTATAAAATTGTTAAAATTGTACCCCTACACCTGTTTCGATCCTAGGATCATCGTCAGGGGGGTTTCTTGCTAAAAGCTACAGTCACTTCAACACATGATTTAAAATATAAGAATATTTTATAGAATATTATAGAATATTATAGAATATTTTAAATCATGTGTTGAAGTGACTGTAGCTTTTAGCAAGAAACCCCCCTGACGATGATCCTAGGATCGAAACACGTGTAGGGGTACAATTTTAACAATTTTATAATAAAGCTACTTAAAGAGTGGTTTTAGTGTGCATCGGTTGGTTTATAACTTAATTTAATAGTTCAAATGTATGTTACAAAGAAAGACTTCTCTTTCACAGATGTTTCTATTCTGCAAACGGACGCTCAGTTCCGGATAATGCCTCATGCTCTGTAAAGTCACTGAGTTAAAGTGCAGACGACATATTTAGTTTAACAGAGTGACTATTACTCTAGGCTTTGTATATCTCTGCAGCATTAGCCTGTACTTGTATCTCATATCAATGAAGAAGACGAATGAACTATGCAAACTGTGCAGTAAATTTTTTTGTAAATATAGGTGATCGCATTTTCTTAAGATAGCACACTTTGAGACTTGAAACACAGCATTCTTCGACTTTAGCTACAGAGTAATTTAACCATTTTACTGTATATTCGGGAGGTTCCAGTGGTGAATTCAGTCCTGCATAATGGACACTTTCTGATTGTTTATGTTTCTCCTCTGTTCATTCTCAGAATACGACGGCTTGTGCCAATATTTTTGCCAATTCATATTTGAAAACCTTTCTTCCATTCGCCATTAAATAAATTAGAAATCCGTCTGTTGTCGATTCAGTATCTTACAACTTCTTGTAAGTATTTGGTGAAAGAGTAGTTTAATATTGTCATTCCACTCTGATCAGACTTTCTATCTGTAATAGATTCCCCATTTTGTCGTGTAAACCTGTTCTTTCTTACTGTGCTGTAGCTCTCGTTACCGCGTGCACAAAAGTTTAGGACTTCGCTGTGATGGAAGCAGAAAGCGGCTTTTACCGAAGTTTCAATTTGCTGATAGAAAAAGAATGCGCTTAAAATAAATACTACGATATTATTGTCTTTATTTTGGGAAATTCCCCACGTTTGCTTTTCCCAATGACATTGTAAAGAAGTGGCGTTTATATTTGGCTCAAAACATTGATGAAATTGAATAAGGTATTACCTTTAACTCCCATAACCTGGGTGTTTAGAAAAGCAAATTCCTCAAAGCTAAAAGAAGTTTTTAGTCTATAGGGAAAAGCTTTCTGCATTACACAGAGGACAAAAGTATGTTTTGTAGAACTACGTAATTCTTCTCAGCTATAGAATTTCCAAATAACAGTGGATACATTTTATGCCCTGGTGGTTACTACATTTCTTGATGTTAAATTACAAAGCTTAAATAGAGCACTAAAATGATATTTCAGGTTTCTGTATACATTCTACGAAATTTTCTTCTATCTCGTGTTAGATAGGTACCGTATGGATCTGTGTGAGGTTTTTCGAACATTAGAGACAGGTGGAATGATAAGGTACTGCGTACAAAAGCGTTATCACTCTGAATTATGAGACACTTATTTCTCTTGAATAATATTTATAAATTAATTTCCTATCTCAGTGAGCACAACTGCGTCTCATTCACAAAGATCAAAGTGTCAATGTCATTCGTGGAACTGATCGCTGTTTGAGATCTTCGCTCTTCTAGGATATTAGCGGCATCGTTTCGGGACAACATATCGGTCCCATCTTCAAGGGTCAAAAGTCCCCCTTGAAGATGCGACCGAAACGTTGTCCCAGAAAATCGGTAAACAATTACCACACGACGCCGCATAATATCCCAGAAGAGTGCAGATCTTATCAACATCGCGGTGGAAGCCTAAAATCAAGGATAATTGCTGCTTGTTCTGAAATCCATACAGATATTCTGTATGCAAAACACAGAATCTCAGAATATGAAGCAGGTGTCACACTTGTTACGACTCTGTTTTAAAGAGCTAAACTACAAGGGATAAAGTTTGCATAAGGTTTGAATTTGCATGTAGGTAGACTCAACGAAATGTTCTATCTTTCCCTTTCCTAAGTTGGAGTTTGGTGGAGCTTCTTGTCTCTCCCAGTCAGTGCCGCGTGTCTATCTGGAAGATGACTTGAGGGAGAAGATGGAGATGGTGAAAGACAGACAGTATCACATTCTATATATAGTACTCTATACGTATACAAGGTTGTTTATGCAGCTTTCTGAACTTTGGGGATTTTGAAACTTTACACTTAAGTTACCAAGGAATATACATTAAGTTAAACTTGTACAGAATGAAAGAAGGATAAATCATATTCCAAGAGCTTCTGTTTTCAGATAATCTGAAACAACATTTCGTTTTGTCTTCTTCCTGCAAGACGTTTTGTGATTATAAACGATTCAATTAACGCCAAAGCACTTCGTACAGACGAATGACAGTGTACGTTACTGAAACAAACTTAAGTAAGCTATTAACCTGTTCAAGGCCCTTTAAATTCGTGTGCTTATTTCAAGGGTCGTTTCCGTTGGCCGTGCAGTCTAAGGTGTAGGTGTGCGGCTACTTAATTGCTGGGATTGCGGGTTCGAATCCCGCTGAGGTCATGGATGTTCGTCTCTTGTGTCTGTTGTGTGTTGTGTAGGTTGAGGCCTCCGTATCGAGCCGATCACTTGTTTAGAGGAGTCCTACTAGTTTTATGTGTCTAATTGTGTATGATCTAGGAATATAAAAAATGAGACAGCCTAGGCCCGATTTGGGCAGTTGCACCACAGAAAGAAATAAATGAAAATAAACCATTCTTATTGTGGTCTACATGGCACGTAGTATTGTGGTCTACATGGCACGTAGTATTGTGAAGCAATTTTATTTAAAAGGTCACGGAGCGTAATACCCTGATTGGTATTCGGATCATCCCAGGTTGAAATCTCGGTCAGAAAAAGGACATCATGAATTATGTTCCCTAATATACCTCAGTTCTTTCAGGTAACTTTCGAGATGATATCTCGCTGTTTTTTGGCCACGAGAGCTCTTTTTCACCCGTTCTAATTAATTACCCAATAATTATGTAGTCACTTTCTTCTTCTTCAATGGCTCGACAGCCCCTTAGGGGCCTAGGCCGCCTCATTTCTAAGGCTTCACGATCACACTCAGACACACCACACTCGGTATGACTCCTCTGGACGAGTGATCAGCCCGTCGCAGAGACCTCTACCTGACAATACACAATAATCACAAGAGACAGATATCCATGCCTCCAGCGGGATTCGAACCCACAATCCCAGTAAGCTAGCGGCCGTAGACCCACGCCTTAGACTGGTCGGCCACTGGGATCGGCATGCAATCACTTTACGGTACGTAAACTGTAGTACTAATTCGTTGTTAATGAACTTTAAATACGTACATAAAATAAGTAAATAAATATATAATGGAATAATAATATATTATGACTTCTTGTTTAAGTTGGCTGCCGGGATAGGGCAGTCGGTAAAGCGACCCTTACTGCCTGGAAGGTTAGGGTTTCTAATCCCAGTGGGACGAGATATTCCTGATCCTTCCAGACCGGCCTGGAGACCCACCCAGCCTCCAGTACAATGTGTACCGAATCACCTTCCCCGGCGTAAAGTGGCTAGGGCGTGGCGTTTACCACCCACCCCATCTAGCGCCGTGGTTTGTATGGGTAGAGCTATAATTCTGCTGCCCGCTCTGTGCCTGCATTGGCATATAACGGTATGACCTCTTGTTTAATTTGCGTCTCCTGTCACTACGACGTGGGGCGTCCTGAAGTTGCAAATAGAGGAGACGGGGAGTAGCTGTGAATGTATTGAATAAGCAGTCGCTGACTGGTGACAAATGGCGGTACTAAAGCTTTGGGTTGGGGGTTGAGGGAGGAGCTAACAACTGGTTACCATGGATGTAGCGTGTTACAAAATTTTACACGGAGTCTGGCACTTCTACTCATTATTTGAAACTACTTACGCCACGGAAAATGGACATGAGTGGAGTGGCAGGTTCTGTTATACGTCGAGCTTGTTTAAAACGGTTGCAACATTGTTAATGAAGCATGTTAGATTTAGTGCAAGTACAAGAAGTGTGGCACTGGACTGGCAGAGAATTGTGTCAGGACTTCGAAGAGTAGAGTTTGCCAGATTTGCATATTGTAATAAAAAGTGTTCGCTTGTTTGACCGGAATGATAGCCTCTGTGAGCAGATGGAGCAGGTATGCCATCAATTCCTGAAGAGCCACTTAAACATTGCTTTGGAAGGGTTTATTTATTCAGTTCAATTCATTTCAATGCATTTGGTATTTATTAACGTGTGCAGGCTTAACAGCAAAATTGCCTCTTATAAAGCTAACACAAAGGCACAAATAAAACACCAAACAGACAAAACAAAAAAAATATTGTGGAGAAAAGCAATATAAAAGAACTACTGGGACAAAAACCCGATACCCTGAAAAACATAGATAAATTGATTTACGAATGTCACAGATTAGCACAGAATCTGTTTTAAAGAAATAATGGGTTTCCTAAATATATCGATGTCTGTGCACACACGGTTAGCAGCTGAAACGCATCTAGCAGACGGAGAGCTATTACAAGTAGCAGTAAACAGGGTGGAGTTTCTGAAATTACGAGGAAGAGCTCGAATACCAGTAATAAATTTATCCAAAAGAGACGGTAACATTTTAAACCTGAATAAACAGGAATGGAAATTAAAGCATCAAGATGAAGTCTTCTGTCGTGAAGGCTACAAAGCTTTAGAAATTTAAGAATCACTTCGTTAATAACATGGTCATGAGTAACATGGTCATCAGTAACATGGTCATGAGTAACATGGTCATGAGTAACATGGTCATGAGTAACATGGTCATGAGTAACATGGTCATGAGTAACATGGTCATGAGTAACATGGTCATGAGTAACATGGTCATCAGTAACATGGTCATCAGTAACATGGTCATGAGTAACATGGTCATGAGTAACATGGTCATGAGTAACATGGTCATGAGTAACATGGTCATGAGTAACTTGGTCATGAGTAACATGGTCATGAGTAACATGGTCATGAGTAACATGGTCATGAGTAACATGGTCATCAGTAACATGGTCATCAGTAACATGGTCATGAGTAACATGGTCATGAGTAACATGGTCATGAGTAACATGGTCATGAGTAACATGGTCATGAGTAACATGGTCATGAGTAACATGGTCATGAGTAACATGGTCATGAATAACATGGTCATGAGTAAAATAGTCATCAGTAACATGGTCATGAGTAACTTGGTCATGAGTAACATGGTCATGAGTAACATGGTCATGAGTAACATGGTCATGAATAAAGAAACGATATCGACAAAGGGCTAATAAAAATAATAATAATAATTTAATATCGGCTATTTGCCACGAATTTTGCACGGAACTACGAGACATAATGGCTTTTAGTTTAGTGAACATTGCTACAATCAAACTTGTGGCTGCAGAGACTACAGCGTTCCCAAGCCGTAACCTTCAAACGCACATTTCAATTGCTCTTTATGTAAAGTCACACAGTCAGATTGATCACAGCTTTATTCAGTTTGTTTCAGTTGCAGTCTGTCAGACTGTGATATTAATCACTGTCGGGTGGATGTGAAAGGACGAGACTGTCAGTATTTTAACAAATACACACAAGTATGATATGGAGAGATTTGATCTAAAAATGGTAAATTATGTGGACGTTAGAAAGTTAGGGTTAAAATCTCTTAAAGCATTAAGAGCTTCGGAGAACTTAGTTGGCAATGGGGATGTTAATGGGACTTGAAAAATTATTAGATAATATATTGCATGTATAAAATTCAGAAAATAGGTTTATAGGTTATGGCAAATTAAAACAGCGTAAATGAAGGCTTGATGAAGAATATATTTAGGTTAAAGAAAAGATGGTAAATTTAGGGGTTACAGGATGCGATAGAAATTAATGGAGGTAAAATGAATACGATGCTGATCCTAGTGGCCGTGCGGTTTAAGGCGTGGGTCTTCGGCCGCTCGCTTACTAGGATCGTGGGTTCGAATCCCACCGGGGGCATGGATGTTTGTGTTGTGTTTGTCGTAAAGACGGTAGTATGGAACGTAAGTGACATGAAGGACAAAAGGCTTTAATACATTACAAAAAAAAACTTGATCAAAAGGGGAAAAAACCCGGACAGACAAAAAAAAAAATCCCACCGGGGGCATGGATGTCTGTCTCTTGTGAGTGTTGTGTGTTGTCAGGTAGAGGTCTCTGCGACGGGCTGGTCACTCGTCCAGAGGAGTTCTACCGAGTGTGGTGTGTCTAAAAAGTGTGTGACCATGAAACCTCGACGAAACGAGGAGGCCCAGGCCCATAAAAGGCTGTCGAGCCATACAAAAAAAAAGAATACGATGGGCCTGAAACTGATAGACATTTCAGAAACAAAGTAGGGGATATCTGGAAATAAAATATTAAACATGCTAAAGACAAGAGAGTAGAAAGAAAAATATTGAGCAAGTGTATACAACACAGTGTGTTCTAAAATTTCTGACTGCACCAGATACATTCAAATGAAATGCTATAATTAAACAAGAAGGCGTAATTTTGTCAAAGAATAAATTTATTTTTAGTTGTGAATGGTTCTTTATTTAGTAAATACATAAGGTTTTAATTTGAAAAAAAGCGTACATATTTTACGGCTGCTATATACCACACGTCACACGCCACCTGGAAACAATATCAATATAAAGACATTTCTCGCGTTATATATATTTATATATATATATATATATACCTGTCTTGTGGTGGTACAACGTTTATCGAAACATGTAACCACATATACCAAATTGAGAGTATTGTGACCTTGAGCAAGAAGACTATTACAGTGACCAAGATACTAAAAGTGTGATAAGTAAAGCAGAATGAAGTATTAAGGAATTTCAAATGTTACAACTATTTATTATGAAGATATTAACAGTGTTGTTAAAAGAGCAGAAATTATACTCCGTAATTATAAGTAGAAATAAACAAATAATTGAGAATTTAGAAACGTGTGTGTTTGACTTACTTGAGTATTGCCTCCTATCGTTGATATAGAGAGGGTTAAAATAAAATACTATAGCTGGTAACCGAATCCAGTACCTTGTCAATACATACCTTAAGCTATTTGACTTGAAAAGCAATTAAATAAAATGTTACAATAATAACTAAATAAAGCATAATAAGTAGCTGTTTAATTGAATGTTGAACTGGGAATGTGGAAGAGTTAACTTAGTAAAGTACTGTTTTAACTGAAATTAAATAAGTACAAATTTTAAGTCTATGGGATGTTTATATGTATTTATATGGAGTGTGTTTCTAAAATATTTGAAAAAAAAACTTCAAAAGTGAATTTTTCGTATCAAACAAAACGTTTATATCAATATATGTCAGTAAGTGAGTGGTTTTTGAGTTTAATTGAAAGATTATATTCAAAAATAAATAGTTTAAATACACAATATTTTACTTACGACTGACGTAATACGTGTACAATACATGTTCCAATTTAATACCCGTTCAGTTCTTATTGTTTATCGAGTCACAATTCACAAGAAATACTCAAAATTTCCACCTGAGGTAATGCATGCAAATACACGTCCGATCATGGATTGTCGGGCCCTTTCAAAGGTCCCGGGGTTGTTTCAAATGGTTTTACCGGCATAAAAATTGCATTGGTAAAGTGCCTCTTCATTTTCAATTGAAGCTAAATACACTAGGGATTTTAAGTTTCCCCACACATAAAAAGCTAAAGGATTGAAGTAGGTAGAACATGGGGCTGTACCCGGAAAACTGTTGCTGGGCATATATTGGTGTGAGCTGTTATTGTGTTTTGATGTGGTGGACTCATTTCTAAAATTTATCCAAGCATTTTAGATACACCATGTATATTGTTTTATTTAATGACGTTTATAAGATATATTTCAGTCAGTTAAATTTCAGAATTTTACGAAATTTGGTTGTATATTTGGTAACTGGCCCAAATTTGTTGACAATCTAAATTCTGTATCGTATTCGGTACCTTTTCCAGAGTACGTTTCAACACTCCTTTGTTCATATATATATGTGTTATAATCAGTGTATAATGAGCAATATATGCTATTGTGGATATAATTCCACAATGAATACAACGCTTCAGCGACCAAAGAGACATGAACCAACATTATGCTGTTCTTGTTTGAGTGGTATCATGTCCTGCTGCCACTGTGCATATGTTTGTGTGTGTGGACCTGCGGGCAATGCAAAGTACTGCCGATTAATTATTCAAACCAGAATTAACCAGGACGCAAAAGCATGCTGGCCAGCTTGTTTGATACGGGCTACCTCTGCGTGGCCAGTTAACTAAACCTCTCAGTCAATGTTAAAATACGGTAATTTCAGAATTCGTCACCGAGCCTGCTAACATTACTAAAATTCAATAAACCAGTTTTGTATACTTCATTATGAAACATCGCTCTCGATAAAACAATTGTTTCATTTTTTTGGAAGTCCCGGATCCAAATTTTAGACTGAAGACCTGTAGTCTTCTCCGAAGTTCGTGATTTTTTCCAGTCTGTTCGGAAAAACGCCGGAATAATGTATTAAATTGGGCCACGACAGCTTTCTTCCAAATGCCTTCGTATTCTCTACTTAATCGCCCAAGGAGTCGATACTGTATTGTCTGAGTTATTGACAGCGTCGTTAAATAACCATACCTAAGCAAACAAATAAGTAGAATACAGAGGAATGACTGCGAGAATTAAATTTCTTAAAAATTCCATTCAATGTCAAACTCGGTTATAACTTTATCGAAAGGACCGAATAAATTTTTTCGTTACAAAAGCTTGTCACTGTAAGCGAAGTGTAAGGTACAAGTCAAGGAAATATGTCAAGACAAATTACAGGCCTGTACGCATATTAATTAAATGTTTACGTTATCTAATCGCAATTCCGTGGAAAGGCCTAAAAAGTAGAAGGCAACTTTACGCGCAAAGTGAATTACCGTTACTATTGTCATTTTCCAGGCCTTGAATTACATAACTGCCTGAAAGAGTAGGGTCTTGCGTTCCTAAGGACGGAAAGATGGCTGATTTCTCCAAATAGCCTACTTGGAAAAAATGTATTGGAACCGATTACTTGCAATGTAGTTATATCCGAGGTAGATGCTCTTATGTATGTCGTAATAAGCATAGCAGAAAAACACGTGTTTATGGGGGGAAAATTAGTTAGTACCACAAAATGTATTACGTTATAGCCGAGGTGACGCACAAACCGAGGTCGTTATAAACGAGTTCAACTGTATTTTTCTTAGAGGCTTTTGAATATTTCGTTGGGGCAAGTCTTCTCCCTTGACAAATAATTTCAATTAAAAGCTCACAAATATTATTTCTGTGTTTGCTGGAGAGGAAAATAGTTTTCTGCATTTGGAGGCGATGTCCCAGGGTTATGCTGTGTTTTGACGTGACTAACTTTTCCAGTTAATAAAGACGGATAAATCAGTGGTTCTCCTTGAGCCGGGTCAAAATTTGAATGCCAATTTTCCAACCGCAGACCTGACCATACAAGCAGGGATGATTATATTGGACCGAAATATTCATTACTGTCTTCCTTAACAGATAGAATTAGCAGGTGAAGATCAAGGTAATTAAATTTTGGTCGGAGCAGCACCGTGCTAATGCGGCAGAGGCAGTAGTGACAGATGTAGGACACTCGTAGCAGCGCCGTACTAATGCGGCAGAGGCAGTAGTGACAGATGTAGGACACTCGTAGCAGCGCCGTACTAATGCGGCAGAGGCAGTAGTGACAGATGTAGGACACTCGTAGCAGCGCTGTACTAATGCGGCAGAGGCAGTAGTGACAGATGTAGGACACTCGTAGCAGCGCCGTACTAATGCGGCAGAGGCAGTAGTGACAGATGTAGGACACTCGTAGCAGCACCGTACTAATGCGGCAGAGGCAGTAGTGACAGATGTAGGACACTCGTAGCAGCGCCGTACTAATGCGGCAGAGGCAGTAGTGACAGATGTAGGACACTCGTAGCAGCGCCGTACTAATGCGGCAGAGGCAGTAGTGACAGATGTAGGACACTCGTAGCAGCGCCGTACTAATGCGGCAGAGGCAGTAGTGACAGATGTAGGACACTCGTAGCAGCACCGTACTAATGCGGCAGAGGCAGTAGTGACAGATGTAGGACACTCGTAGCAGCGCCGTACTAATGCGGCAGAGACAGTAGTGACAGATGTAGGACACTCGTAGCAGCGCCGTACTAATGCGGCAGAGACAGTAGTGACAGATGTAGGACACTCGTAGCAGCGCCGTACTAATGCGGCAGAGGCAGTAGTGACAGATGTAGGACACTCGTAGCAGCGCCGTACTAATGCGGCATAGGCAGTAGTGACAGATGTAGGACACTCGTAGCAGCGCCGTACTAATGCGGCATAGGCAGTAGTGACAGATGTAGGACACTCGTAGCAGCGCCGTACTAATGCGGCATAGGCAGTAGTGACATGTAGGACAGTCGCTTGCAGGTCTTGCTGCTTTGACTGCAGGCCCTGAGCTTTAACCCTTATCTCTGAACTTCACTTCTTGAAGTACACATTTGCTTTCTCAAAGGGCTCTGGTTTTATGCAGACTTTTGAACTGCAAGACCCTGTTTGTTGGTGGGAGCTGGAGTTAAGACAGAGGATACGTGGATATATTTCCGCTTAAGTTTTTCACCCAGGGAGCCGTCACGTTTCCTGCAGATATCAGTTTCAAGAAGCTGATCGCGTCTTTCCTTCTCAATGGTGATGTTCACGCGCATATTGTTCAGGTGATATAGGAATTCACACAGCTGCTCCTGTTTAAAAGCTCAGATAACGAAAAAACGGTGACTGGAAGAGGGGCATATGTTTCACCATGTCAAGTTCCATTCTAAAGGATTATAATTTTCATAACCATTACAAATGTAACGTCAAATTACTTAAGTTTAATGTGTACCAGTAATTATTTCGGGCATGTTTAGTAAAACCCTATTTCAATGGCCGCGTCGTCTAAGGCGTGGGTCTGCGACCGTTCGCTTGCTGGGATTGCGGGATCGAATCCCGCCGGGGGCATGAATGTCAGTCTCTTGTGAGTGCTGTGTGTTGTCCGGTAGAGGTCTTATATTAGGCAGAACACGGCCGTAATGTTAAAGGATATGACGACAAATTGTGATGCAGAATAACGTGTAACAAATACCTCTTGGAATTTGAATTGCAAATGTAAGTAACAGATTTCAAATATTTTCTGTCAATGACTCGAAGTTGTAAGTGAAAGCGTAGGATGACAATTATGTGGCTTTGTTTCACTTTTTAGCGCGTTTCGCATTTGGGCGAAAAGCATCTATTACTTCCGTTACGTCCGTGCGTATTGTCTGTCTGCCAGCTCTTCTCTCTGCCTGTACCAGTGCGGCTGTCACTGGAAGGTATGCCGCGAAATTTGACGTTGGAGAATTCTATGAAAATCTGTCAAGAAAAATCCAAGTTTCTTTATAATCGGGCAAAATATCGAAAATTTTACATTAGGACCTAAGTCCCCGGCAATATTAAATCGCCATAAAATGTCTCTTTGCAATTTAAATGACATCAGGCTCTTAGTTCGTCCGTCTGTTCGTTCACATGTATCAGCGCGGCTCCCACTGGACGGATTTAAGTGAAATTTGGTGTACGGGACTTTTATGAAAATCTGTCGAGAATTTCAAGCTTTGTTAAAATTGGGCAAAGAAATCGGGTACAAAACGTAAAGTATTAATTACGTTGTAAAAGGCCGTGCCATGGCTCAGGCGGTAAGTCACCGGCCTCTCATCGCGAGGCCCGGGTTCTATCCCTGGTCAGTCCATGTGGGATTAGTTGTAGACAAATGGCACTGGGACAGGTTTTTCTCCGAGTACTTCCATTTTTCCCTGTAAATTTCATTCCACCTTTGCTGCATTACACGGAAAAAACAAAAAAAAACAATCATCTTCATCACAGGTTTACACGATAAGCCTCAAGGCTGCGGTGCGTCCGTAGCAACTGTTGCGGGGCCCTTCACCACAAAAAAAATTGCGGAACACAACACTTACAAACGCTTTGAATCGTCTTACCTAAAAATACCAAACAGTAGGTTCCGTATATATTACAACAGGATTTCTGAAAATCGGGGCTTTTGTTCCTACGAGTGTGTTTTCCTATACCTACGAAATATTCTGAGCTAAAAGATGCCGTTTGTTTTGTATATCAAATAATACTGGGGTCCTTAAGATATAACCTAGAATATCGCAACCACGCCTGACATAAATTTCGTTTAAAATAATTAGGAAATCAGAACACAGTGTGTCCGCTTTAAAATAAGTAGGAAATCAGGACACAGGTGTGTTCCTGTTAAAATTATTAGGAAATCAGGAGAGTGTGTGTCTGTGTTAAAATGACTGATATATCAGAACACAATGTGTCCACTTTAACATAATTAGGAAATTAGAACACAGTGTGTCCGCTTTAAAATGATTAGAAAATCAGGAAAAATAAATGAAGACATATTTTATTGTAAAGTAATCCACTACTTTACGGAGAAAATACATTTAACTCCAGGACTGTAGGCTGCATATATAGACGTGTCTGTTCGTGTGGACAGAACAAACCTACTGCTGAGATTTCGCTGTTGTCACATCAGTTAAGGATAGGCCTCTTCACTTTTCTGGTAGTAAGAATAGAAAGTCTTTTGTTTATAAGTAACTTATGGTGTAACTTATCTGCATCTGTGGCTCCTGATTATATATTTTTCTTTTCCACAGTGTTCAGTACGATATAGAATGCGATTTTGCTTGGAAATATTCCTGTTCGGGATATGAGTCTGTAATTAATCAATTATACGCCATTACTTTTACCTTGACGTCAGCAGTGACGTCACTCTTTATTACGGAGGTCTTGCCGTTAGTCATAAAATTGAAACAGCCTCGGCGCTTTGGTACAGGAAAGAAGCTGCCAGAGACCTCTATTGCCAGAACGAGGTATTGAGTAAATATGCACCCTTCTACCGTTGCCACAAATGCACACGCACGCACACATATATAGCAGTGAAACTGTGTTTGACATAAGCATAAACATTTTTTCTTGTGTTTGCTGTCATGGAGCGGTTCTTCTTCATCATACAACAACAATAATAATAACCATGGCTCGACAGCCCTATATGGGCTTGGGCCTCCTCTTTCCGAGGTTACTTGGTCTTGTGCATTTTGTGGCAGTGAGTGACCAGATCACTGGCCGTGCTTTTCCACTCAATCCTGATGTGACTGCCAGGGCCATCTGGCAGTCAGTCAGGAGACTTGGGTGAGAAATGGCCGCTGAATTTTGCTTACGAGCATTAATAATTCTATTCATGCCCGTAAGGTTCTTTTACATGCCGTAAATCTACGACTCTTCATCATACAGTTGTTTGATTTCAATGAGGCAGCTCTTCTTGTGTTTAATTCTAATAAAAACAGTTCTCCTTTACTGACACTCTTCCTCTACACTATATTTTTAATAACTCTTTCTACAGCAGTAGCAAAAAGCGACCAGTAGCCTCTCTACCTCTGTCTTTCCATCTTTCAATCCATAAGCCAGTAAGTCAGTCAGTTTGTCTGTTTGTCTGCATGGAACAGCATGACTATCGCTGGAAGGATTTTCGCAAAATTTCTCATTTCGAACCTTCACTACAATTTTTTGACACATTCTAATTTTGGTTGAATGGGATAAAAATAAGACCCCTCACTTGAAGACCTACGTACATTCCTGTGGTTGGTCGTTATAATAGAGATAGACAAGTCCTGTATGAAATAAGTACTGAGGCCGAAGAAACATCTGACGATCTAAATATCTCGCCTTTTACGACAAGACAACAGGAAATATCTCACTTTGTACGAGATAAGAGCAAGACACGAGATATCTCGACTTGAAGTACAAGGAACAAGGCACACCCCACGATTTATAATAATAACAATAATAATAATAATAATAATAATAATAATAATAACTAAGAGTAGACTAGTTAAATTTATTTCACATTCCAGAACCCAGACTGAGAAAGCTTCACAGCTGAGTAACTTAGCGACCAAAGCTCAAAGTCTTACGGATTCATGAAAGCCTCTTGTTATATATATCTTATGCAGACAAATGTACGCAGTTTTATGTTATTTAACACAATTTTTATTAAATGCTGCCCAACATGTTTCTAGCCTATATAAGGCTCATCTTCAGGGGCTCTTTTGTTCTTTCTAGTAAAGGTGTTTTCGTGTAATTATATATCCCAGTAATTTCAGCAACACGCCTATTTTGCTGTCGAATGCTTTGGCAATTTTCTACTTACCAGATGACAAATTCGTTATTCCTGCAGGGGATAATGCGACCCACAGGACACCAATTAATAACCAGTGCGATACGCACGTGGAAAGTAATAATTAATGAACGTTACTCCAGCCCACGCTGATTCCTCTTACTGGCTGCATAATACGCCTTCAATGTGTACTGTAGCAGAACAACACAACTTTAACGATTGTTGTGGCAGTTCGACAGAACTTTAATGAGAGTTGTTACACTCTCAGTGTCTGTTTTGACAGTATAACATACTTTGTATATATGTCCTCATAGAAGAAGACTCATAGACTATTTGTTTTAACAGTATAGCACGCCTATCTATATGTTGTGGCAGTTTGCACTGTTGTCTGTTAGCTCTCTATAGAAATTGTACTGCGAATGACGGATTTAACGCGAGGCCAGTCCAAGTGGAATTATGGTGGACAAATTGGCACTGGGACAAGTTCGGTTTTATGGTTTAATTTCATTCCACCACTGCTACGTACTGTTCCATAATCTGCCACTAACTAACTAACTAACTAACTCCGCCGATCCCAGTGACAGCGCGGTCTAAGGCGTGGGTCTTCGGCCGCTCGCTTAGTAGGATCGTGGGTTCGAATCCCACCGGGGGCATGGATGTCTGTCTCTTGTGAGTGTTGTGTGTTGTCAGGTAGAGGTCTCTGCGACGGGCTGGTCCCTCGTCCAGAGGAGTCCTACCGACTATGGTGTGTCTCAGATCTATGTGTGACCATGAAACCTCGACGAAACGAGGAGGCCCAGGCCCATATAGGGCTGTCGAGCCATAAAAAAAAAAAAAACTAACTAACTCCATGGAGCAGAGTCCTTCTTGAGAAGCTAACAGGTCCTCAGCTAGTCAAGAAATTCCCCGCATTTTATTGAACCCGAAGGTTCATTACCGCACTCACAAGAGCCAGCCACCTGTCCCTATCCTGAGCATAATCTGCCACTGACGCTTTATAATAATAGGAACTGGTAGCGCCATTAAATAAAACACAAACACACACATTAAATCAAGTTACAGACCAACTGATGCACTTTTTAAAACACTTTTTAAGTAGCTTTATTAAAAATGTTAAAATAGTACCCCTACACGTGTTTCGATCCTAGGATCATCGTCAGGGGGATTTTTTGCTAAAAGCTACGTCACTTCAATCACATGGTTTAAAATATTCCATTGGCACTATAAAACATATGTTAAAATCTTGTAAAAAGATATGTTAAAAAGTTGTAAAATTATAAAAACACTGTAGATGTTAGAAGTGCAGAACTGCTGGCTTTTGGTATTGTGGTAATATAAGCATGTGAAATGTTTTCGCGTGGTTAGCGAAGTGTACTGTGTACTGTGTGTTGACGAGGCCTACGGTAGGCCTTGTCAACACACAGTACACAGTACACTTCGCTAACCACGCGAAAACATTTCACATGCTTATATTACCACAATACCAAAAGCCAGCAGTTCTGCACTTCTAACATCTACAGTGTTTTTATAATTTTACAACTTTTTAACATATCTTTTTACAAGATTTTAACATATGTTTTATAGTGCCAATGGAATATTTTAAACCATGTGATTGAAGTGACGTAGCTTTTAGCAAAAAATCCCCTGACGATGATCCTAGGATCGAAACACGTGTAGGGGTACTATTTTAACATTTTTAATAAAGCTACTTAAAAAGTGTTTTAAAAAGTGCATCAGTTGGTCTGTAACTTGATTTAATATGACGAAGATGCACGGTGTCCACAATGTGAAACAAACACACACACTTGAGTGTAGCTCCTTGAATGTAGGCCTAATGTTTATGTTTTATCAATCTGTGTTTTTCTTCTTGCAATGTCTGGTTTAATTATGATTATAAAGTGTGAATAAATCTTTTCCATTATTTGTATTTCCATTGTTTCTGTCATGACCTCTAATTTTGTATCAAACAATATATACAAAAACGTAGTGATGAATGCGTGTTTCTCTTTATTCCTTATGTTTATTTAAGTTTTTAGGACGCCTATATCTTTAAACGTGCAAGTTTTCCCTTCCTTCTGTATTTCAGTGGTGAATTTTATATTTCCTAGCAGAACTATAAGATATTTTTTTTTCCGCTGCAAAATGGGAGGAAATATCACTTGATTTGCGCTCTTCTGGGATATTACGCGGCGCCGTGTGGTAATTGTTTACCGACGTTTCGGGACAACATATCGGTCTCGGACTCTTGACCCCTGAAGATGGGACCGATACCTTGTCCCGAAACGTCGATAAACAATTACCACACGACGCTGCGTAATATCCCAGAAGATCTTAGATCTTATCAACATCTCGACGGAAAGCTCAATTCGAGGTAAATATCACTTGCGTTAGTTCTGTGCGGTCACTTTTGATAGCCGATCTGCCAACACGCTAGCCTTGTTTTATTCTAGGTTCACCCTGCATTCTCACTAACAAATGTCTCACTACCAACTAAATGCACATTACAATAAAAACAATATAAGGTTTCTTTAAAATCATCTAAAAGACCCCTACATATGTTTCGGCTTTCAAAAAACCATCATCAGGGGGTCACACAACCGCACTTTTCAAATCACATCCATGCATTCCTCTATCAGCACACGCAATGCAATTCACCACTTTCACTTCTGATATTTACGGTATCACTTGTAAGCACCATATGTTAAAATGATAAAAATTAAACGGATAAATATTAGAAATGTGAGATATATCGTGCACTGTCACTGAACTTGTTGTGAGATATATCGTGCACTGTCACTGAACTTGTTGTGAGATATATCGTGCACTGTCACTGAACTTGTTGTGAGATATATCGTGCACTGTCACTGAACTTGTTGTAAGATATATCGTGCACTGTCACTGAACTTGTTGTGAGATATATCTTGCACTGTCACTGAACTTGTTGTGAGATATATCGTGCACTGTCACTGAACTTGTTGTGAGATATATCGTGCACTGTCACTGAACTTGTTGTGAGATATATCGTGCACTGTCACTGAACTTGTTGTAAGATATATCGTGCACTGTCACTGAACTTGTTGTGAGATATATCGTGCACTGTCACTGAACTTGTTGTAAGATATATCGTGCACTGTCACTGAACTTGTTGTGAGATATATCGTGCACTCTCACTGAACTTGTTGTGAGATATATCGTGCACTGTCACTGAACTTGTTGTGAGATATATCGTGCACTGTCACTGAACTTGTTGTGAGATATATCGTGTAATGTCACTGAAATTGTTGTGAGATATATCGTGCACTGTCACTGAACTTGTTGTGAGATATATCGTGCACTGTCACTGAACTTGTTGTGAGATATATCGTGCACTGTCACTGAACTTGTGAGATATATCGTGCACTGTCACTGAACTTGTTGTGAGATATATCGTGCTCTGTCACTGAACTCGTCTTGTTGTGTTTTCATGGTGGAGAGTCTTTAGCACCGCATGTCGTTGGATATTTGAAGAATCATGGTTCTATGTATTACTGTTGTTTCTTATGTTTTATGCTATGGTGTGTACTGTTCGTGCGTGATGTGCACTGTGTTATTAATGATGTTTTTTTGAAAACCGAAACATATGTAGGGGCCTTTTAGACGTTTTTAAAGAAACCTTATGTTGGTTTTTTTTTAAATACAAAAATGGGCATTTAGTTCGTAGTGAGACATACGCTAGCCTTGCTTATAGGTTATAGCTTATAACTTATAGCACAACAGGTATTTTGGTGTAACCGCGAATTATATTTACAAGGTCAGGTTATATTATGTAATTTGCGAATTTTCCTTATTTTACATATATGGTAGCAATTTCGTGCCACTTGTCCAGGAGCAACAAATATCCACTGTGCTTGTAGATTAAACGCCATTCATACTGAATACCAAAGCAGTGAGCATTACGATGAGGCTTCTCGCTAAGAGGAAGGTCCGTTATCAGTAAACAAAAGAGAAGACGTCCGCAGAATATAAAATTGTGGCGCTTTCTGTATTTATTGTCCCTATGTTTTGAATTTGTGAGTAATTTCAAGACAATGAAGTTACGAGTATTCCCATTGTGGCCTTCCACCTTGTACACAAAACACGCTATCAGAGTTTTTCGCATTTTAGTGACATATTTACATTCTATCTTAGCTTTCATTTGTTTTATTAGAAATTTTAGAATAATTCATTAATTGTAATTACATGATATTACTTGTTCTTTCCGCAATATTTCAGTAAAGTTTAACAATCTCAGGTACAAATTTTGTTAAATAAAATAGCTAACCGTACAGATTTCGACGCTTTATTTTCGCCATCATTAGGGTTGTCTTAATCCATTAAACTGTGTTAAAAAATTTTACGGTGGGCAGATAACAAATATGAAACAAGCAGAAAATAAAACTAATTCTCTCCAGCACTTAAGAAGTAACAAAGTAAAAACAGACAACAACACTCTCCATGTAATACAAAGACCAACCTCAGCACGTAAGTTTTGCTTCTCTTTATTTTTAGAAGCGGGGAATTTAGAGGAGAATTAGAAGTGTCCATAATTTTTATGATTGATTAAGAAAGATTTTAACTCTTCAATCCCTGCCTCGATGCTCTCCGTACCTTTCATCCTGTACATTGCTATCGGTGCATTTGCATAACACTCTCATGCAGGCATTTAAGGATATTTAAATTTAAAACCTCTCTGTCCCAGGCAGCAGTTAGAAATTTTATCCTCAGCGTAATTTAAGTTTTAAATGTTGGTATGCGGAATATTTTAGAGAAATATTGCTATATCGTAATGTAAACGTTTTTGACAACTATCTGTGAGATTACGGTGGCAGTGAATGAGGCGTAAAATAGAGAGTTATTTTCTGAATTAAAGATTGTATTTTATATGGCGTTCATCATTGCAGTGTAACGCTCGTTTCTTCTTGAAGTGGTATTGAGGCAGAGTGGTATTGAGGCAGAGTGGTATTGAGGCAGAGTGGTATTGAGGCAGAGTGGTATTGAGGCAGAGTGGTGGTCTCATTGAACAAGCCGTGCGCTAGAAAATATCTCACATGCATCTGTGCCATAGTGAGTGTGTAAAATGTAACTTTTTTTTTAAAAGAATATATGGAAACGAAACAAAATTTAAAGCGTTCAACATATCATGCGCTGCCCCTCTATCTTTTCACCCTGCAGCCCTGTTTTCGGAGATATTATCACGGAACATAACGTTACGTAGCGACGGCGTTAGCAGGTTCGCAGTTTCTGGTTCTGTGATCACGGCAGAGATTAATGCATAGTTCTGCTGTAACGACATTGGAGCCTCGCAAACGTGATACTTTAAAGATGGAAGGAAGACTATTTTTTTTTAAATTTGCGTAATTCTTTGAATTTCAATGCGTGTGTTTTGCATCGAATCCTACAGTATGAATTAACTGAACATTGGCCACTGAAAGTGCCCATCTTTAAAAAAAACCCCACATAAGAAATGCTTAGAACATTTTCAGTTGTAGTTTCGATTGTAAAGAATGTCTGATCAGAAGACCGAAGTGGCAGGCAGGACACGTGCAACGGGTAATATCGGCACGTCAGCCCCTATAAGCCGCTTCGATAGAACTGTGGAATGTTATATCTGTTCCATTCTCCATTTCAGTTTTCTGTTTGCGTAGAACTGATGAGACATAATCCGTAGCCAGTTTATTGAAAGAACAAGGTAAGGCATTTCGTCTTGGCCATATCGAAGAGTTTGGTTTTTTAGACAATCTGCCACATCCACGTACTCTAATAATGAGTTTGTGTAAAAATGATCTTAGGGACTAAATTCAGTTTGCGGAGAATATGGACCAGTAGCGGAGCCTTGTGAAATCGGTAATGAGTCGTCCGCGTCCATAAGGATATGGGACATTATGAGTAGCTAATAAGTGTCAAAATTTCAATACGGACTATATGGGTTTAACATTTAATTGCATTTCTCTTTATATTCACCGTGCATCTTTGTATAATTGATTATTTCTACCAACAAATGCCTAAGACAGTTTTTTCACTGTTTTCTTTATTGAAAGAGCGCCCCAATACGCATTTCGGCAATTATATTGCCATCATCAGGGGTTTCTTTTAAGTGAGCTGTTACATAGACCAATTCTTAAGTTACGTCATAACAGTGAGTCAATATTTGTTATTACCAAAGAGCTGAAGAGCTGCAGGTTTTTTTAACGGAAAGGGACGAAGTAACAAAGAAATGGAAAAGAGAAACGAGGAACTTAAAATTAGCACTTTACACTCAAATTTGTGACGGTTATTAAATAATGATTTGTTAGATATGTTCAATAAACACCAATTAATGCACATAAAAATTTTTCACAATAGTTTATTCTTAAAATGCCCCTATACGTATTTCGGTGCTTTAAACCGCCATCTTCAGGGAGTCGTAGAGATTATTATGCATAGACCTTACAGTTATTACATATATGGTTATATTTATATATGTAGAATATGAGTGGTCTGATATTGTCCGCTTTATACAGTATGTAAAATAAATTACTATAAAATGGATTAAAAAGTTGCTAAAATGATTACATAATTTGTAGTCAGCAAGAAAATTAGTGGCAGTAAGAATAAACTATTGTGAAAAAAGTTTATGTGCATTAGTTGGTGTTTATTGAACATATCTCATTTGAAATTGCACGGTAAATACAACGTTAAGTTCAATGATTAGTTAGGTTGGGGGAACATGCTGCTGAAATGGGTAAATTTGAAATCTTCCCGTCAGGAAAATGTCTGGAGAATTTGAAATTGATCCAACTGGCTCAGATTAGGATCAAACCGTAGGGTTTTATTTAAAGCCCATACAAGTGTTCTTATCCCTTATCGTAATATACTCCTTGACCACACTTATCGTATAACGTTTTCAAGGCACTCCAGGTGTCGTGGACTCCGGTTATGTGTTCGTATACTTGTTATATGGTAGTTCTGTTTTTGCTTGTCAGTTGGTTCTCTAACCACTAAGCTGTAGAATATCCAGCCAGCAAATTGACAGATAGTTAGATTTTACTCGGCCGGATTTATTATTATTATTATTATTATTATTTACTTCAATTGGGTTTTCACCCGGTGGCAGTAGTCCTTACAAAGTACACACAATACAAATGGACATATAAATATACATAAAAATAACAATACAAAACAAACTATACACAATTACAAAACAAAATACATACAGTAAATAAAAGTACACACATTAGAACACCGTACACACATTACAAAAACATCCACACCTTACAAAAGCATCCACCCTTACAAAACATCCACACCTTACAAAAACCCCATACACATACAAAACATCACCCTTACAAAAACACCCATACAACATACAAAACAAAATACATACAGTAAATACAAGTACACAATTAGAATACAAGTACACACATTAGAATACAAGTACACACATTAGAATACAAGTACACACATTTAATTGCACATTTATACTGATTTCAAAAACGTATCCATACCTGTTTCAGTCTTGCTGGTAATATCTAAGTATCTATTAATTCCGCATTACAGAAGTTATTCCGTCTCTTTCTCTTTGTCTCTACATTATTTTCCTTGACACATAAATGCTGAAATTTCTGTTTCAACTTCCTACGAAGAGGCAGTGGGGAAATATGAACTGACATGTCTCATATATACAGCTACATGCAACAACAGTAGGAAAGGCAGATGATTTCGATACAAATTTCTTTTCTGACAGATATCATATGGGAATTCTGCGATGATAGCAAAACTGTACTTCATGCTGATGTATTTTCTTCAATGGCGCTGGAATTCAGTCAGCTACAAAACATTGCTTATCTTTTAGTCTTGAATTCATGTAGAGATTTATTGTGAATTTTGTTTTTTTTTGTAAGCCACAGTATCTTGATATGTGAGGCATTATGAGGTGTGCGATTGTTTCTGATGAATATTGTCCATTGGGAGCTGATGTTATTATTATTTTGCATCTACCAGCCTGATTTTATGATCTTTTTGGATCTTCTAGACTGTACTTATGTTATTTTTGTTGTTGTTGTTTATCAAACGAAAGTTGTCTTCTTTCTTACTCTCTTACATCTCCAGCCTACATTTGTTTGATAGTTGTCTGAGTTATGTTATTCTCTTACTGTTCAGCCTAAGTTGTTTATGTTTGTTAGTCTGTTACATCTCTACGTAGTTATTTTACTTGGTTACTCTCGTACGTGATTCAGCCAACAGTTGTCTTATTTTCGTTACTCTCTCACATGTCCAGACTACTAACTAACTAACTAACTAACTAACTCATGGAGCAGAGTCCTTCTAGAGAAGCTAACAGGTCCTCAGCTAGTCTAGAAATTCCCCGCATTTTATGGAAACCGAAGGTTCATTACCGCATTCACAAAGCCCGCCACCTGTCCATATTCTGAGCCATATCAATCCAGTCCATGCCCCCATCCCACTTCTTGAAGATCCATTTTAATATTATCCTCCCATCTACGCGTGGGTCTTCCAAGTGGTCTCCTTCCCTCAGGTATCCTCACTAAAGTCCTGTATGCACTCTCCCCTCCCCCATACGTGCTACTTGCCCTGCCCACCTCATTATTCTTGATTTGATCACATGTCCAGGCTACCGTTTCTTATACTCCCTTACATGTCCAATATATAATTGTCTTAGTTTTGTTACACTCGTACATCATATGTCCTACAGTCATTGCTGACGTCACTCTGCTGTCTGTGTGTTTATCTTTACGGTCTTACATCTAGATTGTCTCAGACTGTATTACCGCTCTATATCTTAAATTATCAGAATTAGTCTGATTGTTCG
This sequence comes from Reticulitermes speratus, assembly GCA_021186555.1. Lineage (NCBI taxonomy): Eukaryota > Metazoa > Arthropoda > Insecta > Blattodea > Rhinotermitidae > Reticulitermes > Reticulitermes speratus. The sequence continues at coordinate 10,651,307 of JAJKFL010000010.1, forward strand.
TGTTGATGTTAAAACAAATCGTAAGAAAGACATTGCACTGAATTCCATTATTGTGTCTATCTGACGTTTTCGAAAATAATTGTTGAAGGAATGCGCTTATTAGCTTCTCCACTTTTGTCCATCAGACTCTGTGCTTGTAATAACTCGAGAGACATTGAAAATATTTCCATGAAACGTAATGTTGGATAGTGTAACTAGATTCATTGGCAAATTTGAATTTTTATTACAAAGAAATAACAAATCCTACGTGCATCTCGAGTATGACTCGCTACATACGTGGTAGAAAGAGTTAAACATTTTGTCGGAAGTATTAAGAATGTCGCAGTATTTGAAGAGATAAGTGAAGAGAATGCTTACAGACTATTACGCTGTGAGTTGGTCTAATAATTTTTGTACTCAGACAAAAATGTAAACGCGCTGGCCTATCCGTCCGCAAATTTTCATCTCTAATACCATGTCACAGATTATGACTGTATTTCGTTGTACACCGATGGCTGCCGGATGAATTTATGTTCGGCTCCTTTCATCCATTCTCATTAGTGTTTGTTAGAATATCAATGAATTTGACCTATAATGAATACAGTAATTCTTGTCTCTTTTTGTCGGAAGTCCAAAATAATGCATTACTGCGATTTAATTAATATTTACAAGAATTGTCACAGGCCAAACCACAGTAACAAAATTGACCACATTATTACGTTACGTTATTTTATTTTGATCGTGAATTTAATGAATAAATATATAGGCCCATTAAAGGTTAGTTTTCCCTGATGTTATTTACATTTTTTATGAAGTTTATTTACAATTCAATTACTAGCTTTAGACAGACTCATAAGCATAAAACACGAATTTATTAAAAGTATGTAATACAATAATAACATGAGAATAATGTTATGTTAAGAATTATATTAAACATTGAAAAAAAATATATTCTTCTTCATTACGAATCTACATACTCCCATTAACCAAACAAATAACAGTACGAAAATTATATGGCGGTATGATTTTATTCCATTTTACCCAATATAAAGGATACTAAAATACTGGTTGATTGTCGCCAGGCGTTCTGATTGCAGATATCTGAAATATCACGACAGTACTTTTGAAAAATTTTCTGTTACTAAAATGGAGCCGCGAAGTCATGTAACGGTATTATGTAATTGTACACACAATGCAGAGGTATCCATGTACACATCATTAAATTATATGGGGGGAGTGGCTGTATGGCTCCATTCACTCTCATCATCATCAATACGTAGTGAATCATCTGCTACGCGACCCTGCCTCTTTGCTCTGCACCCGAGACCCATTAAGTAGGAGGCCGGATTGGACAACCTTCTTCCGGCAATCTAAAGACGGTACGTTGCAACCATTGACATTACGTAGCCTAGTCACTGCGCCGTCTGCACTGTCCCTGATCCCACGCACAGCTTAGAAGAAACAAAAAATTGAACGAATTTGGTTGTCTGGTTAAACTTGCGGTAGTTTTATAATTCTACAGCGTGTTTTATAAGTCCATCCGGGATTTAGTGGCTTGTCCGTGCAGTAGCAAACCCACATATAAGAGATAAAAGCATGCCAACGGATAGAGGAAATGTTAATGTTTTTTCGTAACAGATGCGATGGCGTAGTTACCCGTTTCTCCGCTAGGAGGCAGTGGTGTGCAAACATGGCGTTTCCAGGTGAACAGAAAGCTTTTTGTGTTCTGCAATTTGCTAAAAACCCAGTCCATTGTAACAGTGCAACGTGGTTTTCGAATCAAGTATCGTATAGAACCACCAACGGACAAAACAGTAAGAAACTGGTTTAGAAAATTCGAGGAAACTGGCTGTTTGTGTGTCGCAAAACGAACAGGTAGGCCGGGACCATCGCCTGGGTCTGTGGACCTCGTACGAGTCTGTACGTCTGTCGAGTCACCAAAGGGGGACATATTGAACATTTGTAAGGTAGGTTCAAAACTTGGATATGTACTCTTTTCACTGACATGCTCTCATTCCCCGTGTGTGATTTAGCTCCTGAGCTACAGACCTCCGAAATCCCGGAGGGATTTATGAAACACTCTGTATTTCAGTTTTCATTTTTAGACCAATAGGACACTGGATGAACATAACAGCTTCAAGATAGGCACTTGGAACGTAAGGACCTTGAATCAGGGAGGAAAACTCGAAAATTTGAAGAAAGAGATGCAGAAGAACGCAGTGTCTGTGCTAGGTGTTAGTGAAGTGCGGTGGAAGGGTCAAGGTGAAATAAAAAGTGGTGATTATGCAGTGTATTATTCCGGGGGTGACAGTGCTGAAAGAGGCGTAGCAATAGTAGTGCATAAAAGCGTAGTGAAAAGTGTTGTTAAGAAGAGTGTGTATAGTGACAGAATCGTTGCTATTAAATTGCAGGCAGAACCGGTAAGTATTTTGATAGTGCAAGTGTACATGCCAACATCGGACTATGAAGATGGAAGAGTTGTATGATATAATTGAAGAAATTCTTGAAGAGGATGGAAAGGGTGCGACAAACACGATTATAATGGGAGATTGGAACAGTGTGGTTGGAGATAAAGCACATCACAACACTGTTGGACCATATGGACTGGGAAGGAGGAATCAGAGAGGTCAAATGCTTATTGACTTCTGTGACAGAAATGGACTTGTTATAACAAACACATGGTTCAAAAAACCTAAAAGAAGATTGTACACGTGGAAATCACCAGGAGATAGGAATCGATATCAGCTGGACTATGTACTAGTGAAACAGCGATTCAGGAACAGTGTGAAGGATGTGCAGACACTGCCTGGAGCAGATATTGACTCTGACCACAATTTACTGGTTGCAGAGATCTGCACCAGATTGAAGAAGATCATGAGGTTCCACAAGAAAAAACCAAGATGGGATTTGGAGAAGCTATATGCTCAACGACAGGTAGTACACGATAGACTAGAAGAACAGCTTGGTGCAATCAAATGTGAAAGTGGGAATGTGGAAGTGCAGTGGAACAATATCAAGAAATGTGTGTTAGATGTTATGAGTGGTTTGGTTGGAAAAGTCGAGAGGAGAGCAAGAAAGCCATGGATTACACAGGAGATGATCAGTAAAATGGATGAACGAAGGAAATGGAAGAATGTCAACAATGAAGAAGGAAGGAAGAACTACAGAAGACTGAGGAACGAATTGAAAAGAGCCACGGACAACGCCAAGAAGGAATATCTGGAGAGCATATGCAACGAGATCATAGAATTTCAAAGAATAGGACGTTATGATTTAATGTACATGAAGACAAAGGAACTAGGATGGAAAGAAAACCATGGGATTCAAAACATTGGCATCGAAGACTCTTAAGGCAATATAATAATAAATCAGAGACGAGTATTGCAAATTTGGGAGAATTATATCACAGAGCTCTACGATCGAGCTAATCGACCAGAACATCTAGACGTCGAACCTGAAGATGAAGTAGCTGAAGACGAGAAAGGCCCTTATATTTTGCAAAGTGAAGTAGAAAAAGCTATCAAGGAGATGAGGGATAAGAAGGCTACAGGAGATGATGATGTACCTGGGGATGTACTCAAATTGTTGGGAGAAGGTGGTCTAAGGCTAATGACACAGATGATCAACAGCATGTATGTAACTGGAGAATGGCCCAGCGATTTTATTGAAGTTACAATGATTGCCTTAAAGAAGAAGCCCAAAGCTACAAAATGCAGCGACCATCGCACAATCAGCATCATCGCTCATGCAGCAAAGATAGTAGCGAGGATACTTAGAAGAAGGATTGAGAGGAAAATTGAAGATGCACTTGGAGAAGATCAGTTTGGATTTAGAAGAGGAAAAGGAACTAGGGATGCAATTGGGATGCTGAGAATAATATCAGAACGAACCTTGGTCATAGATGAGGAATTGTGTGCTTGCTTCATAGACTGGCAGAAGGCATTTGACCGTGTCAACTGGACCAAATTAATGCAGATCCTAAAGGGAATTGGGATAGACTGGCGCGAAAGAAGATTGATCAGCAAACTGTACATGGAACAGAGTGTCAAAATAAGACTGGACCAAGGGGAGACGAGAAGTGTGAAGATTGGAAGAGGAGTTAGACAAGGTTGCTGCTTGTCACCGATTCTATTCAACTTATACAGCGAGTACCTTACCAAGGAAGCTCTTGAAGGGTTTGGAGACTTCAAAATAGGAGGACAAGTAATTCGCACTGTGAAATATGCAGATGACCTTGTGCTACTGGCTAGGGAAGAAAATGTGCTACAGGGCATGATTGATAGACTAATTGAAATTGGAAGACGCTATGGAATGGAAATGAATGTGGGAAAAACTAAAGTAATGAAAATCTCAAGGCAACCATCCCCAATGAAAATTATGATAGATCAAAAACAATTGGAGAATGTGGAATATTTCAATTATTTGGGTAGCATGATAACAAGTGATGCAAGGTGTACACGTGAAATTAAATCCAGAATTGCCATGGCAAAAACAGCATTCAACAAGAAGAAAAATCTTTTCACCAGCAAACTGGAATTAAATTTAAGGAAGAAACTAGTAAAGTGCTACATTTGGAGCATAGCTTTGTATGGTGCTGAAACGTGGACACTTCGGAAAGTAGATCAGAAGTATCTGGAAAGTTTTGAAATGTGGTGCTGGAGAAGAATGGAGAAGATCAGTTGGACCGATCGTGTGAGAAATGAAGAAGTATTACACAGAGTCAAGGAGGAGAGGAATATCCTACATACAATAAAAAGAAGAAAGGCTAACTGGATTGGTCACATCTTGCGTAGAAACTGCCTTCTGAAACATGTGATTGAAGGAAAGTTAGAAGGAAGGATAGAAATGACGGGACGACGAGGGAGAAGACGTAAGCAGCTACTGGATGACCTTAAGGAGAAGAAGATATACTGGAAATTGAAAGAGGAAGCACTAGATCATACCCTGTGGAGAACTCGCTTTGGAAGAGGCTACGGACCTGTCGTAAGACAGACTACAGAATGAATGAGGACACTGGAAGAAGAATTTAGCGCGGAGTTTCGTGTCACTCCCTGTAGAAGGAAGTAATCATGCAGGAAGTTTGTCGTGAATGAGATACGTGGATGCAGTTTTATACAAGGAAGGAAATTACAGCAATAGTTACACAGTCAGTGAGAAGATGAAACGGGTTCCTGGTACTAACTCTTTTCCTTTCATCTCGATTGATGAGATTTCTAAATTGAATGCTTCGGGTCTTGTTAATCCACCCATCTGTTTGTAACAGGCATTTTTAATCTCACTTTCAGTACTGAGGTCCCTTATAAGAGGATCTTATTAAACATCTGCTCCTGTAGTTGTTCGATTCGGTTAGTACATTAAGTCTAAATGCCTCAAAATTTTGGAACGCTTCCTGCAGCAATTGCCATTTCCGTTTTTGAAATTGCGGCGATGTTCCCACTAAAGGTAAAGGTAAAACAATCCCATTACAGGCCTGGGCAGGTCCTTAGGGTTCCAGGAGGTTGAGGCTCCCAAATTTCTAGACAATCGGCACATGAAGGTGGTAAGGTTGAGAGCCCTAAGCACCGGCCGCCTTTACTCTTCAGGAAACATTCCTGGTACTCATTTATGTTAGAGGCTGAGTAGACCCCAGGGTCAAAGTGAGGCCGGAATGATTAAGTCAATAAAAAATTCCTATGACATTGTTAAAGAAAGTATCTTGTTGAACATTAAATTCGAAGAATGCTTGAAAGTGACAGTGTTTATAAAATTCAGAGCTCATATTTTGGGTTACTTTATATGGAGTAGGCGGGATATTATGAGACATGCTTATATGCATGTTATTTTATGGTGCTTGACAACTGAAAATTTTTGTAACGTGGAATGTCTTAAGAGTGTAATTCCGCTTTAAGGTTTTTCATTCACTGACTTATTTCTACTTTGTGGTAGGTCAAAATCGGATGCAATTTCAATAGTGCATTTTTAAAAACAAACCCTCAAAAACCATAACTTCAGCCCACTGTACAAAATATATATTTCCTTCAGACACAACTCTACCGGCAGTAACTAAAAGTTGTTCAGTAATTCTCATTCAGTTAAAAAAAATAAACACCCACAGACTCTTTGTAATTACAAATGATTAGTACTTCGAAGTAAAGGCCGTGCGTTTTTATGTGTGTTTGCAAAATTTGCGAGAAGAGAATATTAGCTTCGCCATGTCTTTCTGTTTACATGAAATAAGTTGGCTGTTACTGAAGGGATGTACACGGATCATGGGTCAACTCATGTCCTTCCTCCTTTCCATTGTCCCTTTCTTATTTTATCTCCTTTTCTGCTTTCCGCTTATTATTTTCCCATCCTTTTCCTTTGTCAGGCTCATTTTCGTCCATCTTCCTCTACCTTATCAACTGTTCTTTGGCTTTTCTCGAGCGTCGTCGAAACTGATCCACTTTGACAATTTTCTCCCCTTGCTATGATATTCACTGATAACCTTTCTATTCAACTGTTATATATTAGAGACCTAAACGAATCCTGTGAAATGGCCATTTTTAACATAAAAATTACTTTATTTGAATTTTATTACAAAAATAAATGCACTACTTGTCTACTAGCGCCCCCCTGTGATAATAACAGCGCTCCCTTCCACCTCTCGTAACTATTTGCGCCCACCTCGGTAATCCCACCGCCCCCCAGGGGGCGGTACTGCCCACTTCGGGAACCACTGCTGTAAATCCTTTCTGTGGACACTGCCGTGCCTATCTCATAACAGCCTACTGTCAGTTTGTTCTCTCAGTGCGTTAATTTAAGTCAAACTCTTCCTTCCCTGTTATTCCTATTATTGTTTAGAATAAAAATTTCTCTCTTCTTTCGTTTTCTTTTGAAACTTATGTGGCCATACTTACGGAAGTATCGAGGTCAGAATATTTATATCCTGTTACGTATAGCCCGAATGAGGTGGTCCTATAATACGGTAATAATATGTGGTATTGCTTATCTTCTGTGTTCTCAATAGCGTAATTGAATTTCTCCACGATATTGAAGGTATTCATAAAAATGCATAATTTGTTTCTGTGTTAAGGATTTCTAAGTGCTCAGACTGTGTTCAGGTGTCACATACGTTGCCTGAGATAATGGTAACTCTTATAATAACTAACTAACTAACTAACTCAATGTAGCAGAGTCCTTCTTGAGAAGCTAATCAGCTAGTCAAGAAATTCCCCGCGTTTTATGGAACCCGAAGGTTCATTACCCCACTCAAAAGAGCCCGCCACGTGTCCCTATCAGCTCTTGTAATAACACGGTTTATTATTCCTTAAATATTTTTGTAGTGTAGCAAGTACCAGAACACTGTTCCTGTAAATGCACTGACGTCACAAGTGCGCAGCCAACCTTATTGTCTTATGAATCTAAGGAGTAAAATTAAGAGAACAAGCTTGATAAATTTGTAGTATGGGGACTATCTGTTGAGAAAATAATATCCGAAAATGGCATTTTGTTAGAAAGTAGGTCGTGAATGTGACGAAATCGAGACCAACGTAATGTGAATCCGGCGTGTCTTGGAAGTTTAAACCTTTAAGTATCTTTGGAGTTTTTTTTTTGTACAACGTGTTCTTGTTTAAATTGCAGCATGGATGTTAGTATTGAGGTCTTGACGTTCCACGTTCTAGATACGTAAATGTTTTTGGGAACACTTTTACTAACGTTTCACAATTCTGATGACACGATGCTTTGAGGAATTTCTGAAAAGGGGTGGATGACTGGACGGGTAGTTTCACACAGGAAGGAAATAAAAATGTGTAGAAGTGAAAAAGAATATAGAAAAAGAAAAAAAAGCTCCATATATTCTTGGTATCCTGCACCTTGTGTTTTTGTCTGTACCAAAGGGATTCTGCACTGTGAAGTATTGTCTATATATTCGCTGGGGCACGAACCCCACAAAAATAAATAGAAAGTTATTTTTTAGCAGCAACGTTCCTGTGAGTGTGGTTTTATATACACAGATCTATATTCTTTCTCTTTCACCCTCATCATGTACAGAGAGGGTGGTTTTCCGAACATGAAAGGGGTGAAAGAATTTAGTGGAATGGGTGCAATTGTGTCGGCGGCCATGCGCACTTGAAACGAATCGGCCTACACAAAGGCGGCCTGAATCCCTCATGCATCCTTTCATTACTGCCCCTATATTTCTCATCCTTTTTCTATCATCATCGCCTTTGTGGCTTATTCAGTGTCTGTCACTGTTCTTTGTAATAATATTTTAGTAGTAGAACTTACATTACTGGTGCTAGTGGCAGACTAATCTTAAACTAGACGACATGTTGTAAAATAGTAGAAAGACTTCTTTGCCCTTGTATTCAAGAGCTTTGTACTGTCACTTCGAAGGCTAGGGTTTCATCTCAGGCCAGTCCATGTAGGAAGCATGGTGGACAAATTCATACTGGGAAAGGTTTTTCTCCGAGTACTTTACTTTCCCTATCAGTGTCATTCCCCAATGTTAAACACAGTAATACTTCACTCATGTACCAAAAATTATTACAAAACTTACCGTTTTACAGAGTCGTTAAATAAAACATTTCTCTGTCTCTGTCGGTGTTTTCGGAAAGGGCATGAATCCAAATTTTATGGAAAAAGGTTTTGTTTATTAACGTATCTGTGGAGTTACCTCCGCACGTATCTTGTGGTATCAATACGAGTCACTAATCTTTATGGCGTGAGTCAATGGCATTCAAACTGTGTTAAGCAGAATCCTGGAGTTCCGCGAGTGACTTCCAGGGGTTCCGCAAAGACAGTTGGTGTAAACAATTTTGATAAACTTAATTGCATTTTTATCTTTCTTCACATATTTGTATGTAATCGGCTCTGGATTTCACTTTTATTTTAAATCGCTAATAAAACTTTTTTTGTTCCTTAAATGTGCCTAATATTTAATTGTGAACTGTTGTTTTAAAAAGTGTTATATACTATTTTTAAACAGTTCATTTTTATATAGAGGGGTCACTCGAAATCCTTAATTAGTCACAAAACGTTTTAGGAGCCTGAAGACCGCTGCTTTATGCTGTGCTTTCTTGCCACGCCGACATATAAAACCTCCGAAGTACTGAAATCGTGAATGTTTCAAACTTAACTGCTTCTCCACCACTGAAGGATACAGATGTTGACGTTGCTGTTGCACATAAATGCCGACAGAAATGAGAGGGAAGTTAAGGTCGTGGTAGAAGGTGCGTGGAAGGTGCGTGGAAGGTGCGTGGAAGGTGCCATAAAGGAAATAAATATATTCGAATTGTAATAAAACTGCTAAATAAAATACTGGGGTTAACGCGCAGGTTAATGTTTTCGTTGATCAGAGCACAGCAGGTTTATAGCACAGAAAGCCTTCATCTGCCGTGCCATCTGGTGAGAGCTGCGATGGTGCACTGCTGGAGAAGATTCCATATCGCAGTGCTGCACTTTTAATGAAGCTAGTCAGATAACCAGGTAACATCAGAAACGAAATTTCCAATCAGATCCAAAAAATTACTTCACAGTAGCAGCTAGAAATGATTTATTTTATCAATAAAATACTGTCAAGAATTGTCAAATGTTGTAATACCTAAAGAGTTGTAGCTGAGAGGGCGAAAATATAAGGAGCTATAGTTTATTTTACAATATTGTGGTTGATGAAAGTTAGCCGGGATGGCTCAGTCGGTACAGCGACTCGCTACGGGCTGGACGGTCAGTGGATAGAATCCCGGTTGGGGCGATTTTCCTCACCCGTCCAGACCGGTCCTGGGACCCACTAAGCCTCCTGTACAATGGATAATGGTTCTCTTTCCCGAGGTTAAAGCGGCGGCAGCGTGACGTTAACCACCCGCCCCGGAGGGTAAAGAAAGTTTGGAGCTATACCTCTACTCCCCCTCTGGGACTTTGTGGCATGCTACAGGGTGAACTTTTACCTGTGTTTGATGAAAGTCGACTTACAGTGTGCAAGAGATCTTTGAGCGTCAGCATGGAATCAATTTTGAAACAGGTGTTGATCCGTCGTGAAGAACAGAAGCACGCCAACTGTTCTACATAACCAAAATTTATTTATCAGCAACACATGCATCCACATGAAACCATAACTTCACATGAAGATGATGGCAGTACATTGCTCCGAAACTTCAGAACACTAAACAATTACACGATGCAGAAACCCGAAAGAATATTCTTCTAAAAATTTAAACTTACGTTTCTTCAGTAAATGTATTTTCTAATTTTTTCTTCAGGCATTCTCTAGAAGAGAACAAAATTGACACTTACAGAACTGGAAATTAAATTTTCGTTTCTGGTGGATGTGAATCTTTGTCCCTCACCTACATGAGTAACTCAGTTTAGGGACAGTGCAGAACTGGGTACTGAGAACAAATTTGGTCCTAAGACAGAAGATTTGACAGGAGACTGGAAAAATTGCATAATGAGGAAACACCATAAATAAGTTCTTACAAGAGCCGAAGGGCTGACATACTCCAAGCACTTTGACCACACATAGCAGTCATTCTCATTATTTACAGATACGAATGCGAAGTGGCAGTGATTGTCACAAACTGTGTAGTTGTGAAACAGTCAAGAGGTGCCTGCGCTTCGGTCAGTATTGCAGCATTAAACTTTGCGTTAAAATAATATCTTCAGGCCCTGGACACTGCTTTCTCTATCAATATGTCTTATAAGGAGCTTCGAAGATTATGGTTTACGTGTTCAGAGAAATTATGTCTTCACACTATGCCTCAAGGACTATAATATATTAAAGTATGTCAGTGGAAAGGAAATTTATGGAAACCATGGCAGGTTTTGGATTAAAAACTTCTCTTTGAAATTATAAGGACTTTTTACTAGTTCTCTTAAAAAACCAATATATACATGTACGAGGGCTGTCCAAAAAGTATCCGACTATATTTTTTCCCGCGGTAAGTAATGGCGAAAGGGTGGGAAAACTGAGCGTAGTGGTAGAAGGGACTTTCATGCGCATGCGTGATTTTTTGCTGCCTCGCAACACCGCCGGATGCGTCTGTCGCTGCCAGATAGCGAAGTGGTGTAACACGTGTTCGTCGCATTCTCGTTTCGCTCAAGATGACAGAATGTTTGGAGCAGCGATACTGCATCAAGTTTTGTCAGAAACTTGGGGATACCCAAGCGGAAACAATCCGCAAAATTCAGCAGGCTTTCGGTGATGAAGCAATGGGGGTCACTCAAATGAAAGAGTGGTTCAACCGCTTTAAAGATGGCCGCATGTCGGCGGACAGTGACCAGCGTTCTGGGAGACCGTCAACGAGCCGAAATGCTGATGTCATTGACAAAGTGCGGACATTGATCATGGAGGACCGTCGTTTGACCGCCCGGGAAATTGCTGATGAGGTTGGGATCAGCAGAGGTTCCGCAAACACGATTTTAACTGAGGATGTGGGCATGCGAAGAGTGGCGGCAAAATTTGTGCCCAAGCTGCTTTTGCCGGAGCAGCAACAACTCCGCCTTGAGGTCGCGCAGGACATGCTGGAGTGCGCCAACAGGGATACTGAGTTCCTGAAGACTGTGATCACTGGTGACGAGTCGTGGGTGTACGGATATGACCCGGAAACCAAGGTCCAGTCGTCACAATGGAAGCATCCAACATCCCCGAGGCCCAAAAAAGCACGACACGTTCGGAGCAATGTGAAGGTGATACTGACTGTTTTCTTCGATTACCGGGGTGTTGTGCATCATGAGTACGCACCACTAGGCCAAACTGTTAATAAGGAGTACTACCAAGAAGTCCTCCGTCATCTTCGTGATGCAGTTCGGCGCAAGAGACCGGAGCTGTGGGACGCACGCAACTGGCAGCTGCATCATGACAATGCCCCAGCTCATTCATCACACCTGATCCAGGGTTTCCTGGCTAAGCACGACATTCCGTAGGATCGCAAGGCTCCCTACTCTCCTGACATGGCTCCTTGTGATTTCTGGCTGTTCCCGAGATTGAAGACACCGCTAAAAGGCTCCCGTTTTGACAGCCGCGAGGTCATCATACAGAACGCGACGGCGCAGCTGCACACCATTCCAAAACAAGCCTTCCAGAATTGCTTCCAGCGATGGAAGGACCGCTGGGCTAAGTGTGTGGAGTCACAAGGGGCCTACTTTGAAGGGGATTAGGTATTGTAACCACCCAGATAGAGAACTTTTTTTTCCCGGCCCAAGGTCGGATACTTCTTGGACAGACCTCGTATATAGATTTTAATGAGTCATCGATGGGCCAGAAAAATGAATTTTCAGGAATTTTAAAGACAAAGAACATACTGAGTGTCTCCATATTATACGAACTTAGAAAAAAAAAATTATTTATACTCGTCGCGTATCGTTACACTGGCAGAGTTTCCAGCATGCATGGAGGCTGCAAGGAAGTGATAACAAAATCTGGCGTAGCCTCCTAAACAGGAGTCGTATGCTGAAAATTATGTCAATTGACCTAATGTGACTAGAATCATGTACAGTGGAGAGCCAATCAGTATCTGTGTTCGGGAATTTATTCATTAACCCAGCATCAACTACTGTGGCATACGAACATGACTGAAACCTTTGAAATTCAATAAATATGTATGGTACTTGGACTGATAGTTGCCCCTACACAACCGCAGAATACCTGCACTATTATTATACCAATCTGGCCGGTGGAATGTTTCAATATGTAGGCGGATACCTTTGTGAACTGATTATTATTTATTGTGTACAGACACCACAGTGCCTTAACCCTTGAAAGCACAGTAGTTGCTGGTATGTGAAACTGATTTGATGATGAAAGGGCCTCAATTTGCCACACAGAGCGTATTTATTTGTATTTGTTTCTGATAAGAGACAGAGATTACGTACCTAAAGTTTGTCGGCTAGTCTTTGTAATGAAGACTGTGTTTTGTGTGGGTAGTAATGCAGAGTTTAGAGTGCACTTAAATCCCTCTGTAGCACATTAAAATAAGTCCGTTTGCCCTTCTATCTGTAGATATGTAAAACCTCGAGACGAGCTGAAAGAATTTTCACCAAATTTATTATAGGAAAATTTTTAAGAAAATTTGTGTCGCCACTTTAGTTTTTCCAGTCTCTTTATGTAAAGACATTCCTATGGATTGCTGCGCATTTCTACAGCGCAACTCGCTAAATGTTCAAAGGGGTAACCAAACTTACGGGCCGAAATATTGTAATTAAAATGCTTTGAGATGAAGTTAAATTTATTAATAAATTCACCTAAAAATATAGTATACTTTTCATTTCATTTTAACTTAAAAATCGTCAGGTTTTTCTGCCGGACCCTGTAGATCATTACGCAACCTCCCTTTCTGTACTTTACACGGTTTGCGAGGAAACTAAATAAACTGAAGCTGTATACACATATGCGAAACTTTATATTCAGGACTTAGGATCGATTTGCCACCAAACTCAGGACTACCCATTGTTCCACGCTAGAGGTAAAAGAAACTCTACATTGCTTTCAGTTTTACGCTTTTTACAGCAGTGGTCTATTAAAATAGGACTTTAAAGCATCAATTCAACTAGATTTATAAGGTCCATATTCTTCATTTAGAGTAAACATTGACACCAAAACATATTAACGTAAAATAGGGCGACATATATGCCCCATCTAACACTTAACTTTTTGAAGTACTATACACAATGCCTTTAACGGAAGCAATAGTTGTAAGTAAACATCTTTATGAGTCATAGATGAGCGTCGTCAAAAAATGAGTTTATATGGCCTGCGATTTCATAAGTAAAGAACCTACACTGATTATATTACAGGAATTCGCCGCCGAGCGATTATCGTCTGTTTACAGCGCTGAAGCAAGATATTGGCAGCTACAAATTTAAAGACGATCGCGAGGTGGAAAAAGTTGTGACACATAACACTGTATTTACCGTGCATTTTTTCAATTAAGATATATTATCTATGGCAATTGTCAGAGTTTCATTATATTCGATTTGACTATCATGCCAATGAATATATCAGTTTCATTTTTTCATGATTAACAATACCACCATGGCCATGGTACGGACCTCTGAAATGGCAGTGACGCTAGTGCTATTGAAAACAAAGGCGTTGAAAAGTGACCTGAAGGCCTGTAATTATATTAAGGTGAATCTTCCCAATTCCGTAACATATCTTGTTCTCTACTAAGATATTTTAAGCGTGCCAAGAAATTAGACATGTGTGTTACCGTTAGTTTTGGGAGTGCTTTATACAAATAAGCTATGCCATATAATAGAGTCATAAACAACGAAATAAGGTAAATAATTTTTTTCTATAATAAATACGATTTCAGTTTAATCAATGTACTAAAGTCTAAAAATATATTTAGAGCAACAAAATGTAAACTATATGAAATGGCTGTACGTCCAATGGTAAACTACGGCGCAGAAACATGGGTCATAAAAAAGTCAGCTGGAAAAACACTAATGACATTTCAAAGGAAGATACTAAGGAAACGTTCCGGACCAGTGCTAGAGGATAGTCAGTGGCGAATAAAAACGAACTTTGGACTTGAAAAATTATACAAGGAGGTCTACTTTGTTACCTTTAATAAACTCCAACGTCTTAGGTGGATGGGACATCTACAGCGGATGAATGATGCAAGAAGCGCCAAGAAAATGTATGAAGCCATCTTACACCAAAAGCGACCTAAGGGGAGAGCCAAGACTAGATGGAAAGGTGATGTAGAGGACATCAGAAAGAGGAGATTGTTAATTGGAGACAAGCAGCGCGGGATAGGAATAGATGGAGGAGAGTAGCCAGGGATGCGCTCATCATTCTTGGTTAGTGGAGCCACCGAAGAAGAAGAAGAAGATATAATAGGGCGGTATTTTCTAAGTTGAGGATCCTCTATTGCAATGCTCCCCGTAATCGTCCAACATGGCGTGAGTTTCTCAACAGCTCTCGTGCCTCAACTGCAATTATGTCATCTACATTGACTGGTGTCCTTACATTCCGTGGGCGACCTATATTCACAATTACCTTAGGAGTTTCTGTTTCTCTGTCACAAAGACGCAGCACATTAGGTCATTGCTTCCCAAAGGATTCCTAAGGGATCCGCGACCATTTCCCAGGAGATCGGTGGATACATTTCTGTAATGACTGCTGTAAAGTTTACTTATTTTTTAAATTAAAGAAGTAATTTGTTGTTAAAATAATGGCGGATTGGCGATATGATTACTTCGTATGACTGTAAAATATCTAATTAAGGAGTTTTCTGTACCCACGAAGCGAGCGACAATCATTTTAAGTAAGGTCAAACAATGCAATGTATTGTATGCTACTGGTAGGATATTAATATCTATCTAAAATCAGCTCTGAGATATAAATTTTCAATTTTGGGTTCCTATCATCCGGACACTATATATTTACGTGAACAAGGATGTGAGGATCCGTGGTTATTTTTCGAAACCAAAAGGGGTCTGTGAGCAAAAACGTTTGGGAAACACTGCCTTAGGTTCATGTCGACCACGATATCGTAACGGGTGTTCTAGTGTAGCCTTAGCAACTGTACTGCTGCAGTATTCCATGGTCCTTCAATCGCAAATGAGCCTTGCTCTGTACCCTTTGTCTTGAATCCTCTTAACAACGCCCTTCATTGTCGTGACAAATAACAATAATGACCAGTGTGTTGCCCCATTTGACGGTGATCGGAGCGTCCAAAACTAAACGACCGAGAATAAAACCCATGCTAAATAAAATGTTAAACTTTGTTAACAAGGATTCACATTTTAGAGAAATTGTGCACAAAATTATTTGCGCCCTGCGTGTTTCTAAAAAAGTACCATATAATAATTTGACAGAGCCATGTTGTTTTTGTAACCTAAGTATTATGCAAGCCCACTAATATAATAAATATCGTGACGTCCTGTAAAGCAGGCTTTCAGTAGTACGTGCTGTGATGAAACTGCAATGTGTAATGCTTGGGAACACTACGTCAATTGAACGGAGAGTGATTTAACAGATGTTAATTTAGTGAAGTGTCCATTTGTCTCAAATTAAATTAACTTTTGGTTCCATCAACTTTAAATGATCCATAACCGTGCATTGAGCAATTAGATATGTTAGTTAAAACCAACAAATCCACATGTGTTTTAAACTATGTTATAAGCATAGCATACCTCCTACGTGTTTCGGCCACTCATGTGGCCACTCTCAGGGAGGTACGTTACAAAGGATGGATAAATTGAGATATTGCAAAATTTGTGAAATAATGCACAGCTGTAAAATATTAAGTTTTAAAAAACAAGGTTTATAATACGTATTAACATTTGAAATACAGGTAACACGTAAGGCTATGTTTATAATACATTTTCTTACACTTATGACAATTTTTGTTTTAACTACTCTATCTATTTGGCTTGATTTTTTTTGTTATCTTGTGTATAGGTTTCTCCTAAAACGTATACATAAAAGTATATATTAATATCAGAGAAGCTACGTACAAGGACACTGCTTCAACTGAAAGTGTTATACAATGATAAACGCAGATTGTTCTAAATATCCGTGAATCTGAAGATATCTTTTCTTGGACAGAATGAAAATTTGACATAATGTAGCTGGTATATTACATGATTTTTAGAATATGAGACAATATATAGATGTGTGTGTATATTCCATAGAAATATGTTTGCATTTAACTGTTACTGATCAGTGTTTTGTAGTTACTGCATGATAGTTTAACATGCATATCAATTACTGTATAATGTTTTACATAAAATGTATCTTTTAACAATGTTGCCTCAGTTTAATTAATTACAGCAAATATCTTGAAAACTTTTTTCAATATTTTATTTACCTCTTCGTAATTATTATTTTGAATAAACAGCACTGTAATTGCTATGTATACGGCCGTCATTGTTCATGAAAGTGCAAATCGATGCCCTACCTAACGGAAGATTGACAACGCAGTTTCTGTACCTAGAAAGAGTTAATAATCGATTGAGAATGTCCCTGGGACTAAATCTTGGTTCCTTGAAGCTTGTAGATACTATTCCTTACTGCAAGCTGAATGTTTCAACATCAGCCTCTCTGCGCCATATTGAGTACACTGTAAGGTAATTTATATTTAAAACCCTTCCGTTGTGGGCAGTATTTGTAATTTAAATCACTGGGTCATTTGAAACTTTAAACGACTTCCATGGTGAGGCACTTTTCAAAGTCTTTACTATCTTGAATGTCAATATTAAGAAGTTTTCAATTTCTTGTAACGTTTTGAAGCCTGTACTTAATGTAAATATTCTTTAACAGTCAATTTCATTCCAGACAGAATTGCTACAGCACTTATATTTTATATATCAACAGATTTATGCTAGATATGGAAAAGGTTTTATTTTTCCTGAAATTATGTGTCTCAATTTTGAGGTAAATAATACGTGCGTTATGACTGTGCTTAAAGGAGTCACATACTCTTACTGACATGGCAAAAAACGTTAGACAAATAGAGAATAGGGAGTGTATACTCCATATATAACTTGAACAGAGGAGGTGTTTAGTGTATAGGAAATAAGGAATGTATACTCCATATATAATTTGAAAAGGGGAGGTGTTTAGTGTATAGGAAATAAGGAGTGTATACTCCATATATAATTTGAAAAGGGGAGGTGTTTAGTGTATAGGAAATAAGGAGTGTATACTCCATATATAATTTGAAAAGGGGAGGTATTTAGTGTATAGGAAATAAGGAGTGTATACTCCATATATAATTTGAAAGAGGGAGGTGTTTAGTGTATAGGAAATAAATCAGAGATTAGAGCATTCAGAACTGCTTTAAAATAGGTTTAAATAAGGTCATTTAAACGTTTTGCTTTAAACTTTCATATGAATGTAGATCCGTTTGTCGACTTGGTAAGTGTTCAGATCTCTTATTTATTATCGATGTCCGCTTAAGTCCAATGTGCCGTGCACCCTCTCGAAATTCCCCAGCGTTTTTTGGGAAACCCTTGTCCCCATTACAGGGTTCTGTGAAGAAGAATATAGCGTGTTTCTCCGAAAGTCAGTAAATTTCTACCACACTACACGGCGTCACATCCGTGAAGAAAATCTCGATAATTATAAACGTGTCTTTACATTTGTAACAGGATCTGCTTGTATGTGCTTAAAACTTGAGAATATGGAGAACATGAAACAGGTTGTGATTATCCGCATTATTTCCTTAAAAGTGAGTGTTATAGTCTTATTTAACTTTGAAAAATACAAAATAATATTGCAGAAATTCCGTAATGGTTACCAGTATAACCTGTAGGTCGTGTAAGTTTCAGTAAACTGCACGTAACTGCACGTAACTGCACGTAACTGCACTTACGTTTAATTTCGTAATCTGTTAAGAAGGATCTCAGTTCTTCTTCATTAAAAAAATATTTATTTTGAAGTGCTTAAAGTTAAGATATTATTACCTTTTACAAAGAAATTAATGACTTCTGTTGACTGCAGTTTAAGCTTTCATATGTGCTTATAATTACCTTAAAGCTGCCAGACCTTTCATCTCTAATAATTACGTAATCTTTCTTCTAACTGTTACTAACCAACTTTTCTCCACACCTCTCCTTTACAGAGGCAGACTACACTTTGGATGACTCCTACTGGAATGAAGAGAGCCCAGTCGGTGAGTTAATAGTACAGAGATTGAAGCTTTATTTCCATACGTAACGTTTTACCGCATTTTAATGCTTTATAATTATAATTTATTATATATTTTATGTTTAATTTTCATTAGGTCCTAACATTTTCTCCAGATGTCTTTCACTTAAACCCATTGAACAGAACGGCTCTGAATTTTAAAATCCTTCTTTCTAGCATATAACACCATACAGTATGGCAGGAGTAGATTGTTACTAAAGTGTCGGAGGAATATGATACTTTTATTTGCGGGTTAGACCACGTATTCTGCCCGGAAATTTGAGTTAACCTTATAACAAACAGACTGAGCTTCCGAGTAGATCGCTAGGTTAATACATAAATGTAGAGAGTGCACCAGGATAAATCTGCCCGTATTTCAGTGGAACGTTTCTTTGATTTATTTACATCGATATAGCATAAATAGTACTAGTAATGCTCGTAAGCAAAATTAAGCGGCCATTTCTCACCCAAGTCTCCTGACTGACTGCCAGATGGCTCTGGCAGTCAGTCAGGATTGAGTCGAACAGCGCGGCTAGAACCTCGGAAAGAGGAGGCCCAAGCCCATATAGGGCTGTCGAGCCATGGTTATTATTATTATTATAACCGAACAAAAATATATCTAAATTTGAATGGTTAAATAAATAAGGATGCGAGGTAAATGTGGTCTTGTTGCGGTTTCACGTACCGCACTAGTTTAATATGATGTTTTGTTATCCGTACACTGCACAGGTCAGTGCTTGAGCCGATAGACAAGCTAAGCCAAGCCGTACGCAGCTCAGCATGGGAAACCTAACGATGATTTTTATGAAATTTGACGACTTTTCTATCTCAATTAATGCCTTTACGTCACTCAGATATTAATTAGGTATTAAGTACAAATGTTAACACGTTTTTCCTCCTTTCACTGTGTACTTCATAATAAATAAATGTAAAATTACTCTCGTTCTTGGAACTTTATCTCCATTATCTCCGTAACAGTACAACTTTGGATACAGGTACATTTGGTTATGTCCATGTAATTTAACATAACAAATATTCTCCAGATTTATGGCAGATTCCTCCTAGAACATCCTGTATATGTGTATCATATAGAGATTTATTGACTTAGACACATTTTATGTCGGTGTATAAAGTTTAAATTTATTGATTTTTCAAATTATAGTTCACTTCTCTTTAAGTCATTATTTTACGACGCTATGTGAGTCATTAGTACAGAGAAGAACCTCGACTGAAAGTAGCCATATTTTACAGAATGCATTCACAAATCCATTGCTGTGTTTCCCTCGTTTCATACCTCGCTAAGCCCTTCATTAGCTGTCATGCATGCTCGGTGTATAATATTTAGTTGCATGTTTTAATTAGATTTGTATATATATATATGCTTTTCACTTTGATGTGGGTATAATGCAGCTAACGATTTCTTTTAGACCCTTCATTATTACAAAGGTCACTAATAACTTCTGTAGTCATTATTGTATGAGATATTGTTTTTGTATGCAAGTCCACATCAAACATCGTGCGCGCGCTTGTGTGTGTGTGTGTGTGTGTGTGTGTGTGTGTGTGTGTGAGACTTAGATTTTAGGCAACCCGCTAAGTATGAAATTTATAGAAATTTTTCATGATATATACAGGGCATACATAAAAGAATGGTGCGATATCAAAAGTGAATAAAAAATGTATTTCTCACCTTACACGGGCACAACGTACACCGTCAGCGGCGGCAACTGTCCAAGTTTCTCATTTGGTAATTACAATCCTTCAATGTGTGCACCCTGGGTCACACGACACACATCCACACGGTAATCAAACTCATCCCAGACCCGGTGTAGCATGTCCGATGTAATGGCCTGCAGTGCATGCCATCTTTGAAACTGGCCCTGCGGCCACGCAGTAAGCATGAGAAGCGAACTGCTGGTAGCGCATGAGAAACTTGGACAGTTGCCGCCGCTGACGGTGTATGTTGTGCCCGTGTAATGTGAGACATAAATTTTTTATTCACTTTTGAAACCGCACCATTCTTTTGTGTATGCCCTGTATTTCCCTATGGATTCGTGAAACAGAACGTTTGTTTTCTGTGTATAATAGCAGTGTTCGTAAATCATTTATAAAATTAATATGATATTTCATAATGTCACATTTTTATATCAGTGACGATATTCCAATTATTTTTTTATTAAATGTCGATACACGAGTTTAATTTGTATGTGGCTGTGCTGTTCGCATTCATTGAGTTCTAAAGTGCCTGAACTATTTGGTGTCTGCAGATGAAAGCCATTAATCTTGTGTAATTCTCGGAGCCTTGTGCTCATGTAGAGTGGGGATGAGAAAGCTTACTTTTGCATTAAATATTTGACACGATTCATATTACACGAATCAGTTAGGCCTGTACTATATATGTAATCAGGATTTCACGGAGGTTTCTTACAATCTTTGTGCCCATTCTTCGATGACAACATCATGCCATTATCGGTTTACATTTCAAGTTGAGGAAATTTTGGCTATTTCTACATTCTAAATACAGTGGACCCTCTAACTTCGAACGGTTTGATATTCGAACAACTTGAAACTCGAACAAAATATTCGAGGAAAATCCGGTTGTGAGGTTTTGAAACTCGAACAAAAACTCGAAAGTCGAACAAAGAATCACGTGGTCGTCACGTGGTCGCCTTCTCTCTCTGCTTGGTCCAGATGAAAGAAGGGTAATTCCCCTTCCAGTGAACAGTAATATCCCTCCTACTGTTATTATTGATTGATTATTATACAATATTTTTATGTATATACTATTATAAATAAAAATTTTCAATTATTGAAATTAAATATACTTGTTTTATCATTGTGATCTTTTGAAATAGGCACTTAAAATGTTTTATATTGGGTAAATTTTGGGGGTCTGGAACGGATTAATTCAATTTACATTATTTCTTATGGGGAAATTTAACTCGAAAGTCGAACAACTTGAAAGTCGATCCGTCTCCTGGAACGGATTGTGTTCGAAGTTCGAGGTTCCACTCTATCTCTATGTAGTACAGTCTACATGTTTCCACGAAGTTCGAGGTTCCACTCTATCTCTATGTAGTACAGTCTACATGTTTCCACGAAGTTCGAGGTTCCACTCTATCTCTATGTAGTACAGTCTACATGTTTCCACGAAGTTCGAGGTTCCACTCTATCTCTATGTAGTACAGTCTACATGTTTCCACGAAGTTCGAGGTTCCACTCTATCTCTATGTAGTACAGTCTACATGTTTCCAGGAAGTTCGAGGTTCCACTCTATCTCTATGTAGTACAGTCTACATGTTTCCACGAAGTTCATTTCTCCTTAACAAGCTACGAGTTGTTTATTAAACTAGTCAAGAGCTTTCCCTTATTTTAAGGTACCAAATATTTAATTACCGTGTTCAAAATAGCTCGCTACTTCTCCTTATCCTGAGCCAGATGAATCCAGTTTACACCATCCAATCCAATTTGGTGTATGAAGACTAATTTGTGAGTCTCATTGGCAGAAAAAATGTAAAACTGTAGGTTCCAATGTAAGAACTCATTTTACGGCACTGTCGGTATTTAATTTAAAAAGACATGTTAACGTGTGTTTTGTACTGACAGTTATGGGCTCATGAAAAAAGTAACTTATAACAGTTTCAACATAATGTGTAATGCTTCCTTGAAGCTTTATTTTTGTCTACAGTTAACAAACTGTTGAATAACGTACTTAATACATAATTTCTAAGTGTTTTCTCCTACCCGACTCTTCTCCATTATATTATATTAAAGTATTTTATTGTATTCTTTGATCTATTCCGATTGTTTCTATAAAATGGTACTCTTATTGTTATTAGTAGGCTACTCACAAACAAATTTATTCTACCTACGATTAGACGCGATAATGATATTAAAAAGAATGTTACAAAACAGGGTCATAGGCCGTGGACTGGACTAACTTACCTCAGTACGTGTATAGGTGGATGGCTATGTAAACGCGATAATGAACCTTCGGGCGTCGCAAAGTTCGGTGTGTTTTTGAGTAACTAACAATGTATTAATTTTAGAAAATACTCTCCACCTTAAAATTAGTTAATTAGAAAACATGTTAGCTTGAAAAGGCTATGTTCAATAAACTCACATATAATCTATATACGCCCATTTCATAGCTATAACGTTCCTCAAAGGAACTTGATAGAGTAAGTGAAAATTAATTTCCTGTTAATTAAGTCATATATTCTAGGATAGTGGTATTCAACCTGGGGTACGCTTACCCCTGGGGGTACGCGAAAACATCTTAGGAGTTTCAACTGAATATTTCAGTTCGTACCGCGCAGTAAACACTTTCCGACTCGGTTATAAAAACCAATCAGATGCTGTACAGGGATGTAATCTCTGCTTGTTCTGAGATCCATTTAGAGCACACAAATGCACTCTATGGGCAAACTTTAAGATCTTTAAATGTTAAAGCTGTTTGTAAGTAAAGCGTTACTATGCTCTAAATGGATAAACTTGTGCTATCTTTTGTCCAAATGCACGTGGTATTAATCAGAGACTAGAACATAAATTTGTTGAAGAAACTTCATCAAAGCAATTGACTGAACCAGTAAATAATCTACCTAAAAGTATTACTAAGTATAAATTTTCCGCATTTTCTTTGGAGAGGGGTGTTGTGGTGGCTTTGTATATTACAGCTCCTTGATTGCTACACTCCAGACCGAATTAAGGAACCTTTTACGCCTAAAAATATCCCAGTTGAAGGTATGAAACACGCTGTTACAATGTAGCTGCATACTCTGAACAATGGTTTCAAACACACGGCCCCCGGGCCGCGAGGGACCTGTCTTTCATTTGATGCGACATTTAAATTTATCTTGTTTAAAGTTACAGAACGTGATCCGGTACAGCGTCGAAGAATTGTTTAAAATCATGCAATTACAAACATTTTTCATCACGGAACGTAAAAGCCCGAAGACCTTTGCTCTCCCCGGACAGTAAACAAATGCGTACGTAGGCAAAAATACGTAAAAGACAGATGTTTCAATTCTGTTACTAAAGCTGTAAAATATTTATGTTCTGTTTAAATTTAAAAGCTTTCTACTTGCTTATAGCTTAAAATAAAGTGCGAGGTGCCTTAATTTTAAAGTTATTCTTTGGCCGCTTACGACTTGATTTCTTGACTCCTGGTCTATACCGTTATGCACACTTAGCAATATTGTGACCAATAATATGTGAAGAAGTTTTCAGTGTTTTAATAGAGAT
The DNA here is from genome assembly GCA_021186555.1 of Reticulitermes speratus. Taxonomy (NCBI): domain Eukaryota; kingdom Metazoa; phylum Arthropoda; class Insecta; order Blattodea; family Rhinotermitidae; genus Reticulitermes; species Reticulitermes speratus. The sequence goes on from JAJKFL010000010.1 coordinate 10,675,125, forward strand.
GTACCAATTCCACTACTTTTACGAGAGGGTCAGCGGTGTCGCAGTTGGCTGACGCACTGCGTTACAAGGCGGAAAGTCGCGGGTTCACGTTGTATTCACCTTGCATCTTGTTAACTAATTAAAAATTTTATTAGACCAACATTTGCACTATATTCTTATAACAAAGTCAATCACCCTACATATGTTTCGGCCTATAACAGGCTGTAAAATCCTAGGATCAGACTGCCTTTAATTTATATATAACAACATATATGTAATTTTAACCTATGTAAACACATTTCCTAGGATTTTAGAGCTGAAAGAAATAATATCAAAATCCATTGCGAACTAAGGTTCATTTTACTTTTATGTGAATGTACTAACTTTTTTTTTAAAATTGAACAACAGATGTAAAGTCTATGTAAAAACGTTGACCCCCTGAAGATGGCCTGTTATATGCCGAAACATATGTAGGGGTATTGACTTGGTTATAAGAATATAGTGCGTATGTTTGTCTAATAAAACTTTTAATCGATTCCAGATGTCATTGACATAATCCTTCCGGTCGCACTATGGCCCTGGGTTTGACTCAGCCTCTAACAGAAATGAGTGCCAGGAATATTTCCCGGGGGTAAAGGTGGCTCGTGCGTAGGGCTGACAACCTTACCACCATCATGTGACGATTGTCTGGAAATCTGGCAGCCTCAACTTCCTGGAAGCCTCAGGGCCTGTCCAGAGCTCTACATGGATTGTTTGTGTTCTACTACTGATACGAAAGTGTCTGTTGCGTAATTTTGCATCAGTTTGTGTTACAGAAGCGACATATTTCTTAACATGTTAATATAATCGTAACATACGGTGTTTGTGAAATAAATGGCCATGTTGTAGATTCGTGTTCTATGGATCAAAACGAACAGAATGCTTCATACAAACGTGTTCTAAGTTCTTCATTATAACGACATTAACATTAGTACACATGAAAGGAATTCGTAGTACTAATGGCCCTAAGAAGATAGATAACATTGCCACTTTCAAATCCATACAGTACACATGCAAACTTTTCACAACAGGTGTTCGAAATGCCCGCCTTCTACTATTATACTTGATACTCCGCTTCTCATCAGAGATCCTTGCACGCGGAAACAAAACATCCCAGGATACATGTTTGTATTAAGTTTTGTCTTTGTTTTGTTGTATAGAACATATATCTAAAACATGCCCGCTTTTCTCAGAAACACTCTTTATATTACCTTCATTTGTGGCCCGAAATTCACCCTTGGTTTAGTACACACCGTACTGAATAAGGGTTACCAATACAGTGACTAATTTGTATGAACTTTGCCCAAATTAGTGCCTAAGGTAACAAGCATGCTGAAGCACTGTAAACCCCCTTCATGTCTGTGTAATGGTATAAAACATGGTAAAGACTGCAGAAATGTGACTGGAATTTCTCTCAAAAGAATGAAAGCTAATTGGTCGTAATGTGAAAGGCCAGGCCGGCTGAAATACGGCTTATGTTGGAAACGTATATTTACAACAGTAAATGTGGTTCCTTTCATTAAAATGAAACAAGGAACCCTAAATATTGCTATTTTGTTTACATTTCTTAGTGTATCTCAGATACAATGATTACAGTTTGTGTGAGTGCGTTGTGTTGGCGTTGCTGTCCTAATTTGAGGTACGTGATAACTACTCAACAAAGTCACGAATGCCTCTATTATACTTGTCATTTTCAATGAACGTTTTGCTCCGGGTGAAGTACAAATAAGACTTTGCTGTGATAATGAATGAAAGTTTGCAAAGTTCCATATCTGAAAGCTAACACTATACTCTGTTATTCCGTACAGTGCTGTTTTAAAGTGTCTTAACACAGGTTGAAAGGTGCTTTAAGTTCACATAGGTAAATAAATTTTACAGGTGATTTTAAAGTCGTCATTATTCGATATATGTTTATGTTTATTACCAAGTATTAACGAGGTGAATATTGCATTTGGCGCATATAGGGACAGTATATATCACTATATATAGTACAGGGTTACAGTATATGCCATTATCGGTAGTTCATGAGTACAGTACGTGTCACTACCTGCTGTACAGTATATAGGTACAGTATATGTCACTACCTGCTATACAGTATATAGGTACAGTATATGTCACTACCTGCTGTACAGTATATATGTACAGTATATGTCACTACCTGCTGTACAGTATATAGGTATAGTGTATGTCACTACCTGCTGTACAGTATATATGTACAGTATATGTCACTACCTGCTGTACAGTATATAGGTACAGTATATGTCACTACCTGCTGTACAGTATATAGGTACAGTGTATGTCACTACCTGCTGTACAGTATATAGGTACAGTATATGTCACTACCTGCTGTACAGTATGTAGGTACAGTATATGTCACTACCTGCTGTACAGTATGTAGGTACAGTATATGTCACTACCTGCTGTACAGTATATAGGTACAGTATATGTCACTACCTGCTGTACAGTATATAGGTACAGTATATGTCACTACCTGCTGTACAGTATATAGGTACAGCATATGTCACTACCTGCTGCACAGTATATAGGTACAGTATATGTCACTACCTGCTGTACAGTATATAGGTACAGTATATGTCACTACCTGCTGTACAGTATGTAGGTACAGTATATGTCACTACCTGCTGTACAGTATATAGGTACAGTATATGTCACTATCTGCTGTACAGTATATAGTTACAGTATATGTCACTACCTGCTGTACAGTATATAGGTACAGTATATGTCACTACCTGCTGTACAGTATATAGGTACAGTACATGTCACTACCTGCTGTACAGTATATAGGTACAGTATATGTCACTACACCTGCTGTACAGTATATAGGTACAGTATATGTCACTACCTGCTGTACAGTATATAGGTACAGTATATGTCACTACCTGCTGTGCAGTATATAGGTACATGTATGTCACTACCTGCTGTACAGTATATAGGTACAGTATATGTCACTACCTGCTGTACAGTATATAGGTACAGTATATGTCACTACCTGCTGTAACAGTATATATAGGTACAGTATAAGTCACTACCTGCTGTACAGTATATAGGTACAGTATATGTCACTACCTGCTGTACAGTATATAGGTACAGTATATGTCACTACCTGCTGTACAGTATATAGGTACAGTATATGTCACTACCTGCTGTACAGTATATAGGTACAGTATATGTCACTACCTGCTGTACAGTATATAGGTACAGTATATGTCACTACCTGCTGTACAGTGTATAGGTACAGTATATGTCACTACCTGCTGTACAGTATATAGGTACAGTATATGTCACTACCTGCTGTACAGTATATAGGTACAGTATATGTCACTACCTGCTGTACAGTATATAGGTACAGTATATGTCACTACCTGCTGTACAGTATATAGGTACAGTATATGTCACTACCTGCTGTACAGTATATAGGTACAGTATATGTCACTACCTGCTGTACAGTATATAGGTACAGTATATGTCACTACCTGCTGTACAGTATATAGGTACAGTATATGTCACTACCTGCTGTACAGTATATAGTACAGTATATGTCACTACTGCTGTACAGTATATAGGTACAGTATATGTCACTACTGCTGTACAGTATATAGGTACAGTATATGTCACTACCTGCTGTACAGTATATAGGTACAGTATATGTCACTACCTGCTGTACAGTATATAGGTACAGTATATGTCACTACCTGCTGTACAGTATATAGGTACAGTATATGTCACTACCTGCTGTACAGTATATAGGTACAGTATATGTCACTACCTGCTGTACAGTATATATGTACAGTATATGTCACTACCTGCTGTACAGTATATATGTACAGTATATGTCACTACCTGCTGTACAGTATATAGGTACAGTATATGTCACTACCTGCTGTACAGTATATAGGTACAGTATATGTCACTACCTGCTGTACAGTAATAGGTACAGTATATGTCACTACCTGCTGTACAGTATATATGTACAGTATATGTCACTACCTGCTGTACAGTATATATGTACAGTATATGTCACTACCTGCTGTACAGTATATATGTACAGTATATGTCACTACCTGCTGTACAGTATATATGTACAGTATATGTCACTACCTGCTGTACAGTATATATGTACAGTATATGTCACTACCTGCTGTACAGTATATATGTACAGTATATGTCACTACCTGCTGTACAGTATATATGTACAGTATATGTCACTACCTGCTGTACAGTATATATGTACAGTATATGTCACTACCTGCTGTACAGTATATAGGTACAGTATATGTCACTACCTGCTGTACAGTATATATGTACAGTATATGTCACTACCTGCTGTACAGTATATATGTACAGTATATGTCACTACCTGCTGTACAGTATATATGTACAGTATATGTCACTACCTGCTGTACAGTATATATGTACAGTATATGTCACTCCCTCTGTGTACAGTATATAGGTACAGTATATGTCACTACCTGCTGTACAGTATATATGTACAGTATATGTCACTACCTGCTGTACAGTATATATGTACAGTATATGTCACTACCTGCTGTACAGTATATATGTACAGTATATGTCACTACCTGCTGTACAGTATATAGGTACAGTATATGTCACTACCTGCTGTACAGTATATAATGTACAGTTATGTCACTACCTGCTGTACAGTAAAAAACATAATATATGTACAGTATATGTCACTACCTGCTGTACAGTATATATGTACAGTATATGTACTCTATAACAATGCCACCTGCTGTACAGTATATATGTACAGTATATGTCACTACCTGCTGTACAGTATATATGTACAGTATATGTCACTACCTGCTGTACAGTATATATGTACAGTATATGTCACTACCTGCTGTACAGTATATATGTACAGTATATGTCACTACCTGCTGTACAGTATATATGTACAGTATATGTCACTACCTGCTGTACAGTATATATGTACAGTATATGTCACTACCTGCTGTACAGTATATATGTACAGTATATGTCACTACCTGCTGTACAGTTATATATGGTACAGTATAATGTCACTACCTGCTGTACAGTATATAGGTACAGTATATGTCACTACCTGCTGTACAGTATATATGTACAGTATATGTCACTACCTGCTGTACAGTATATAGGTACAGTATATATGTACATAAACACTGCTTGTTACAGTATATATGTACAGTATATGTCACTACCTGCGTAACAGTATATATGTTACAGTATATGTCACACTACCTGCTGTACAGTATATAGGTACAGTATATGTCACTACCTGCTGTACAGTATATATGTACAGTATATGTCCACTCTGCTAGTACAGTATATGTCAAGGTACAGTATAATGCCAACTGTCTGTAATGCATAACTACAGTATATGCAACTTTTTGTAATACATGGGTACAGTATGTGCCACTATATATATACAGTATATAGGTGCAGTGTATGCCACTGTCTGAGATGTATAGGTACAAAATATGCCAATCCCTACTGTCCTGTCCTGTTTCTGATCTACACTAAGTTGACAGGAAACCCAAAAGAATACACTTTACTCAAATACACCTTAGTGACTATGCGTATGAGAATTTAAATACTCGTCTTTACATTTTTCCTAATACAGAGACACACACATGAAGCGGCTGATTGCATAGTGGCTTGGTTGCGGACTACGAGTCTTTTGTTACGATTCTGTTAAAATTAGTTATTTCAAAATTTTAGGTCCATAGTGTCCACTTTGTTAAGACGAAATTTCAAGATTTGTGTAAAATAATTCGAATTACACAAAAAAATGTAGGTTTTCTTAACTTGGAGACTGAAACTGAAAAATAAATACTGGAGCATCGTTCGTGACCTACCTTACAAACTTTGCAACACGACACACGTAATTCCCACGCTGGACAGGTCCTTGTTCTGGTGACATGAAGCAGCGTAATGTGTCTTTTTTGTAAATCTGTGAGTTTCCTTTATGAACCAGGTATTCTGATGAATTAGTGGATTACATCTCCCGAGGTTCATTCTTATGTTCAAGTACAATTTACGAGTACATTATAATTAATATTTAGATTTTGCTATATATATATTTTGTTGCAAATTTAGAGAGGAAAACTTCTTTATCCTATGTAGAGACCTTTGACATCAACACACACACATACACGCGTGCGCGTTCGCATACATATTTCTCTGGTTTTATTGTCGCAGTGTCAGGTTATGAAATTTGTACAGTCTGTTCACATGATTTCTTAAAATGCAAAAAGTTCATTTCGTAAAGTGTTTTAAGGGGAAGCGACGCAATTCTGAAAAGCAGTTTGATTGAAGAACAGCCAAAACCATGAAAAATTTTCAGAGATTATGTGCAGTTACTAATCATTTGAAATGACTTGTTAAACTTAACGCATGTGGAATACTGTCCCTTATATCACTAATTTTGGAAACAGTTGAGATTTTGTCGCCGAAGCGGAAGGATGTTTGCTTGGAATGTGTGGACGTGATTTTTATAGGTGGAAGGAGATTTGCTGGCGTTATACTGTGACATGTGTCTGTGTTTGTAAATCCCTCATGTGTAGTGTTTGCAGTATGGATATGCAGACACCGCGATGAATAGTGGGTAGGTTATCTTTCATATAATGTTGGACTTATAAGCGTAAATACAGTTTCCATGAACATGTAGGTAATAACTTCTACTATTGTCTTCCTGGAAAATGGAGATCATATACACTTTATGATTCATTGCGAAATCCACTTTAAAATTATTTGGCCAAATATAGGACTAATATTCTGCAGCAAAGGACAGTAGCCATATTTATCGTTTGAAATTTGTTTCTTGAGAAATGGACAAGTTAATCGGTAGTATATCTTAACATGTGCCATAATTATGACATTCAGAAAATGTATTATTGTTTTTCTAATGAACAGCTCTTGATTTGAAACTAATTAAGTTTGTTAACATACTAAACTCTTTGCTATGGACAATATTTCTACATGAAGTATTAAACCATTTTAGAAAAGCTAATCACATCATTATCCCCACGTATTCTGTCTTAAGACATGTCCATAGCCTCGTTTCAAGGCCAAACAGAGTATGCAATCTAGTACACCTGTTTCAATTTCCTATACCATCTCGTTTCCTTAAGGTTGTACAGTAAGAGCTTACGTCTTCTTCCTAGTCTTCCCTTCCCTTCTATCTTTCCTTCAATAACATGATATATAAGGCAATTTCTACACAAGATATGACCATTCCAGTTAGCCTTCCTTCGTTGTGTGTAAGCATGTAGGCTATTCATTTACTTTTTCCTTCTTTGTAATATTTTATTTTCACACGATCGGTCCAAATGATCTCCAGCCTTCTCCAGCATCACATTAAGACATCAATACCTCTTAATTTAATCGCAGTCCAATCGTAATATCGATAATAAATTAATGCACAAGAAGTAAAGGTAAGATTTAGGTTTTTCCCCTCACTCCTTCTTTATCCGCTTTTAAATTTATGCTTATCTATATGTAGACTTATCTGTATGTAGACTAATCTATATGTAGACCTATCTATATATAGACCTATCTATATGCTAACTTATCTATTTGTAGACTTATCTATATGTAGAACTATCTATATGTTGACTTATCTATATGTAGACTTATCTATATGTAGACTTATCTATATGTAGACCTAAAAACTTTTCTCTGTAAATTGCTGCATAACTGGAACTCAGTATTTAAAATGGAAGATGCACAGCATGTCTAAGCACTAAATATGCCAGTTTTTTGCAGTTTTACAAAAATGGCTGACACACAAATGTTTAAAATAAGAAAGTTTCCTCTGCTTTGTTCTATATTTCTCATAATTTGCATTTCAATTATTCATACCCTTGACGCCGCATAATAAACAGTTTATTTATGCACATATACAATGTAGATGAGTGGCTCTAACAGAGTAAAGAGAATCGATATCTTCAAAAACTTTATTCGTTTGGGAGACGAGATATGAATACGGACGGACAGATATGATACGACCTTTGTGCGTACAAGTCAAAGACATTACCATAAATTAGGATTTATACTCTTCACGGGTTCGTACTTCGCGGTTTCGCAAATTCACGTGGTCGCCCCAAGAATAAAAACACATCACTTCGACACTCTTCACTGTGTAGCAGCTTCTAACAGGTCTTCGAGTCATTACTGCATGATGTTCAAGGAGTTGAAGGAAAAAAAAGAAACAGCTCATATCACAGTGTCTCTGTAAAGAAAATAAAATATTAAAAAACACTAAACACTTTGTTTTGGGGCGCGGTAAATTATTCGCAGATTTTCCCATTTCACTGGTAGTCTTTGAACATAACCACCGCCGAAAGCAAGCGGCAGGTTTACATATTCTTAGGCGCGTTTCCATGATTGACAAGAACGCCAATTAGCTCGTCATGTCCGTCTGTCTCTATGTTAGTCTGTCCGTCTGTCCACACGTATCAACGCGGGTCTCACTGGACGGATTTTCGTGAAGTTTGGTATTGGGGTTTGACGAAAATCTGTCGAGCAACACCAAATTTGGTTAAGATCAGACAAAAAAAATCTGACATTTTACATGACGACCTAAATACGTTGTACTGTTGCCGGCGACATAAATTCACCATAAAAGCATTTTTGGGCGACGCTGAATATTTTTATATTTTTGACAGTTACATTTAACCCGGCACTACACACAAAGCCATTGTTGCGTTTCCTATACAACAGTGGACATGCGAACGCCCCACACTTAACGATATACCTACATTGACTATCTTTTTTAAATTTATCTCACATTTTCCTGTGTTACCTGTAAACAATGTCAATTTTTGGAAACTGAATTGTTGTGTTTTCGGGTCATTTGGAATACGGATAGCGAAATTTCGGAGGAGACTTTCTTTTAACATTCAGGATTGGTATCTACGTATTCGTTAGGTCTATGCGGTCTAAGAAGTAGTCCTGCGGCCACTCGTTTGCTGTGATTGTGGGTTCGAATCCCGCCGGGGCTTGGATGTCTGTCCCTTGCGAATGTTGTGTTTTGTCAGGCAGAGGTCCCTGCGACGGGCCGATCCCTCGTCCAGAGGAGTCATGCCGAGTGTGCGTATGTGATTAAGTATGATCAGGTGCAACAATAACCTTCTACACCTATAAGTAGGCAGAAGAGGTCAGATGAATGAAAGAAGAAAGACAAGCAATGTATCAAGTTTTATCTAGGTGTTAAAATATACTAGGTCCACATCTACGTATTTTGGAAAATTTTTTATTATTATTTATTATTATATTAATTATTATTTACTGCAATTAGGTTTTCACCCGGTGGCAGTAGTCCTTACACTAGTACACACAATACAAATGTTTTCACCCGGTGGCAGTAGTCCTTACACTAGTACACACAATACAAATGTTTTCACCCGGTGGCAGTAGTCCTTACACTAGTACACACAATACAAATGTTTTCACCCGGTGGCAGTAGTCCTTACACAGTACACACATACAAAGTTTACCGTGCAGTGTCCTACAAAAATACAAATGGACATACAAATATACATAAAAGTAACAATACAAAACAAACTCTACACAATTACAAAACAAAATACATACAGTAAATAAAAGTACACACATTAGAATACCGTACACACATTACAAAAACATCCACACCTTACAAAACATCCACTCCTTACAAAAGCATCCACTCCTTACAAAAGCATCCACACCTTACAAAAGCATCCACCTTACAAAAACATCCACACCTTACAAAAACATCCACACCTTACAAAAACATCCACACCTTACAAAAACATCCACACCTTACAAAACATCCACACCTACAAACATCCACATTACAAAAACATCCACACCTTACAAAAACATCACACCTTACAAAAACACACACTTACACACCTTACAAAAACATCCACACCTTACAAAAACATCCACACCTTACAAAAACATCCACACCTTACAAAAACACCCATACACAATACAAGAAAAGAGAAAAAAACACCCGCACATTACAAAAAACACCCACACATTAATTAATTTCAGTGCGTTAGAATATCCTCAGTATAAAGTCAGACCAAAGTACATGATAATTATATCCCCCAACAACTTAATTCATTTCACTTCACTTCGAAACCAAAGCACTTCTCTTCACATCACTTCACACCCCTTCACTTCACATCCCTTATTTCTATTTAATCTCCACTTAAAAATCCTTAGCTTTAATGTCTTTCTTGACCCTTTTTCTAAAAGTCTTAATTTACAGGGGAAAGTCGCTAGTACGCCTGGAGGTAATTGGTTCCAGCTTTTATGGTCCTATTTACAAAGGAATATTTACCTACATCTGTTCTTTGTTTCCTAGTCCTAATTTTCCGACTATGATCATCCCTACCCAGGTAGCATGGTTTTAAACAAAAACAAAGTATAACGCGAGCCTGCCTTGAGCTGCTAAAATTATGTTCATCCAGGCGGAAGTCAAAGGATGGACAGAAATACGAAATTACATTCATCCATTGGAAACAAAAGCAGAACAAGAGAAGGTCCATAAAACTGTCAGTATTTGAAATTTAAATTGGACATATTCCAAGCTCTAATGGACGTCATAGTAAAGAAAACATTAGAAATACAGCCTTAGCTTATGTTCTCATTTCTAGGTAACGCTTACTTTATTGTTCTATCTTATTTGCGACGTAACTAAAGAGCATGGAGCAGTCCTCTTGAGAAGACAGTGTTCTCTCATCCAGTCCAAACATTACACACATTTTATTCAATCATAATGTCCACTAGCACTTTCACTAGAGCCCGCCACTGGTCCCTGTCCCGAGTAACATGAATTCAATTCACAGTCTCCCATCCCATATCTTTAAGGCATACTTTAATATTATCCACCGATCTGCGCCTGCGTATTGGTCTTTGAAGTAGTTTATTTACGTAAGGTTTTCTACCCAAAACCCCATACGCGTTTCTCTTCTGCTTCCTGCGTTCCACAAACCCCACCTATCTCTTTCTCGTTGATCTGATAAGCCTACTAATATTTGGTGAGCAGTATAAATTATAAAGGTCTTCGTTACGTAGTTTTCTCCAGTTTCATCCCTAGACTCAGCATTTAATTTATAATACGAAGTATTTATTGGAAACATGAATGAAGGCTATAATGAAAATTGAGTCGAGTAGTGGAGTTTTGTGAACAAAACGTCTCACAGAATAAATACTCAAGGAATGGGGCACAATTAAAACCATTAGGACGAATAAATATGTAGAGTAATATCGCAATTTTTTCACCGCAGGTTGTGGCGGTATAAGGGGGTTGGTGGCAAATCGTATTATTCTTTAATGAGGAAATTATGTTTATAGACATTCAGCGAAGCTAAGTCAGGGTGGCGCTATACCAGGAATTGTGTATCTGGGTTTGATTGTGGTTGTATGTGGCCACATTATTGGGCAATTATCTAGACTAAAAGAAGTTGGATGTTAAGCAGCTTACAAGCTGAATGAAGCAAATTATAATGAGTGCAAACATTTAAGTCCCTAAAGGAAATAATAATAGTAATACAGAATATCTTTAAGAATATAATGAGAAAATTAGTTCCCATACTGCTGGATTTAGCAGCCATCTGAAACTAATAGAGTCACTTCTAGATGGGGTAGTACGTTTCTCTGAAACGTCGGGAGAAATGTATGATCGTAAAAAGTGTAATAAATCAGAAGACCATCTTTTGTAAAATAGTAGCATTTTTGTGAAATAAAAAAGAAACAAAAATTGTAGGAAGACCCGGGACTGACAGCAAGATTCAATTTTAAGAATTCTGAATATGGAGACGCCTTGTATCACGCAGTCCTGGAGCTGCAGGGGTAAGTATTAAACCTTTGTAAAAGGTAAATATTGTAACTTTCAGAAGGAACTTTCAAATGAGTGACTTCCAGATATGGCAAAGACAATCCGTATTTTATTTCCAGTCTAATAATAATATATGAATTGAAGGGATGATATAAAACCTTGCCTTTGAGAATTGTGCTATCTGAGATATTACCAGAGGTCACTTTAAATACCACTATATGTGAAAATCTGAAATTACAGTTTTTTCACACAGTATGTTTTTTTACGCTCTCAGAAAAAAGGAGATTATTTCCCCGCAAGTCCTTAAGTGAGTAGTTTTTATAACCGAGACGAGGCGTTTTTACTAGGCGGTACAAACTGAGTCTTTAAATATGATTCAGTTTAAATGTTCTTCTTAATATCCGGGGAGGCCGGGGTTTGATCCCAGGTCAGTGAATTTGAGATTTGTGTGGTACTGGGACAGGTTTTTCTCCGAGTATTTACGTTTTACCCTGTCAGCGCCATGCAGCCAATCCTCTACACTCATCTGCATTTACATGTTGCCCTTACTAACTAACTAACTAACTCCAAGGAGCAGAGTCCTTCTTTGGAAGCTAACAGGTCATCAGCTAGTCAAGAAGTTTCCCGCTTTTTATGGAACCCGAAGGTTCATTATCGCACTCACAAAAGCCCGCCACCTGTCCCTATCCTAAGCCATATCAATCCAGTCCATGCCCCCCATCCCACTTCTTGAAGATCCATTTTAATATTATCCTCCCATCTACTGCCTGGGTCTTCCAAGTGGTCTCCTTCCCTCAGGTCTCCCCACCAAAACCCTGTATGCACCTCTCCCCTCACCCATACGTGCTACACGCACCGCCCACCTCATTCTTCTCGATTTGATCACCCGAATAATATTTGGTGATGAGTAGAGGTCATTAAGTTCCTCGTTATGTAGTCTTCTCCACTCCCCTGTTACCCCGTCCCTCTTAGGCCCAAATATCCCCCTCAGCACCCTATTCTCGAACACCCTCAGCCTATGTTCCTCCCTCAGTGTAAGAGACCAAGTCTCACACCCATACAAAACAACATTGTTGCCCTTACATGAAGAACAAACGGACGAGACCTGGAAACATTACAGAAAACAATGCTTATTTGGAAATGGGGGATCAGTAGATAGAAGAAGACTCCACCTTTTCGCCTTCAAAGGGTTAATGTCGATATGTAAGCACTGTAGTGTACGATACTTGTTGCCGAATAAATTACCCTCTTACTGAGCAACCAGACTCAACCATTATGACTTCTGACTTATATTCCATAGGGTGCCTGTTTCGTCGCCGACACCGAATAACTTTACTAAAGTCTGTCCTTATTTTCCTCTGTCTCTCCAGGACAATGCAGATATACCTCCTGAAATTAGGCCAAGGCCACTTCCCTCCACATCGTTTACCCTTCCCTCTCATTCAGCGTAGTTGTTATAGTGACACAGCTGCGAGATGCTCGATACGCGGTTCGAATCCAAACCGATGCAAGAGATTCTTCCATTCTCCATAACTGGGGTTGGGGGTCAAAGCAGCTTCGTTTTTAGTGGGTACCGGCTTTAGTTTTCAGGGTTAAAGTGGTCGGGGCGTGTGGCTGACCACTTACCTTAATTTAATGCAGAGATTAATATGAAAGGAGTTATACCTCCACTTACCTACATTCCTTCATGGCTTGTACGGAGACAAATTTACATTTTAGTGTTTTGTTCCACGCTGCATAGTCCGAGTTACTGACTGCGTCTGCAAAGAAACAACATATAGACACTATTTCTCATTGCGTGCAATAACCATGAGAATTGGCTCCAGATTCTGCTAATCACTCTCTTGTTCAGGCAACCTTACACTCTGCACAATAAGTATCTTAAACCTTTTCATTGTCTTTATCGCTCATTTATAGTACCGAAATGTGTATTAGCTACGTCAGCAAATTCGCTATCCTTTTCACATGAAAGTGTGACACGAGCTATCGACTTTATGCACTTCTCCTATAATTAATTTTCTGTTAGTAATCAAAACTGCTGTATAATCACAACGTTCGTATTTCATTTTCCCTTTGTATTCTGGTGATATATTTTACTGCTTTCTACTCTCCTTTTTCAGAAAACAAAATTAAGAAACCATTTAACACCTCAAAGCCCAGGTAGATTCTACCTATATATGCACTATTGCAGTAACATTAAAGAAATGTGGGGTTTTGCTTAAAAACTGTACATAAGTTTCACGAAAGACTGAGTATTTATTATTTTATTTTCTTGTTACACTATTTACTCTTGCATAAAGCAATGCCTCGAGTCCACACTAGAAAGTGAATACATAATGGCCACGTTGCTCATAAAGCGATAGTGTAAGCTGTAATAGGGTGCAATGGATCGTGACAGTGGGTCATTACGTTTAATACACAGCCATTTAACATTTTGAATTTCCTTTAAAATTACAGTCGGCGACGATTTCCTGGTTGGTGGATTGGTCGTGGAGGAACAACCCTAATGGCCTCTACCAAGTTCGGTGTCCTTCCATGTAATTTCCTTTTTTAGGGGGGGGAGAAGTTGGGTCAAACTGGCAATCTGTCAATCAAACCAGGAACAGTTTTGGCAAACTGGTAAAACAAATTACAGATAATTTCCACTGTTCCACTTGACTTCTTAAGGAAGAATGTTGAGTCTGTGTACAGGTTCCAGCAGTGTGTATGTGCGTGCGCGTGCGTCCAGCAAAATGCAGGACTTATATTGAGCTCTGATGCCAGTGTCATTATATGGACTTTTTAAATGGTGTAAGTTTTGTAGTAGTGCAGCATCCCATTTATGAAATGCAGGCATTTAACACCCAGCCGAACTGAGCTCTATATAAAAAACCTACAAGCATAAACGACCGAAACACATCCTACTGTAACCACCACACCATCAGTCAGAGTGTTTTTTAGTTTTTTTCACTAATATTATTTCTATTTCCCTGTCTGTAATTTTTGTTTCACGCACTCATTTTAGCTAAATTGGTTATAGGCCAATTTTGTAATTTGTTTTGCTTTGTATACTGTAAATACTGTAAAATAAAGATATTAGACGATTTTCGAAAAAAAGCATTTAACATTACGTAAACCTACTGGCTATTACTTTAATCGCTTAGTCTACGATGACATAGGATTTATAAAGAAATTTTGTGCAGCTGCAAAGAAATGTCCAATATTTTGTAAATATAATGTAATGTTCGTGGTGCTCATTTAAGGAATTTTATTATGTAAAGAGTCTGAGATAGGAAATTGACTTCGTTGGCGTTCTCACAAACTGCTTCCTCCGTGCGTTGCACGGTTTTATCAGTTCTGTATCTTATACACAACCTTGAGATTGCGTAAACCATATTTTTGATTTTCTGTAACTGACTTTTATAGAATATTCAGTACTGCTTCCGAATACAAATCTGGGACAGGGATTGGCTATCCTAATATTTTACGTGATTTTGCTCAGTCACGTCAGACAAATGCGTAATAGTAAGTCAGTTTATGTCAAGACAACTGCCTTCTAAAATTCTTTCAAACTCAGTTAATGAAAAAGTACCGAGGATACGACCACTGACCGAAACTGTTCAGACAAAATAATTTTTTAAAAATAAGTAAGAGCTCTAGAAATTTATACCAGAAGATTTGTTGCAGGGAGAAATTGGTGGGAGAAGTGAGAGACATTTTGTTCCTGGGACAGAAAGCGCATTGCGTTGTGAAGTTACATGCTCCTCTATATGCTATATGTTGCGAGCACGTTTATACATTATTGTAGTTGTCTTAACACAAGAGCATCAGTTTGTACATTATTGTAGTTGTCTTAACACAAGAGCATCAGTTTGTACATTATTGTAGTTGTCTTAACACAAGAGCATCAGTTTGTACATTATTGTAGTTGTCTTAACACAAGAGCATCAGTTTGTACATTATTGTAGTTGTCTTAACACAAGAGCAACAGTTTGTACATTATTGTAGTTGTCTTAACACAAGAGCATCAGTTTGTACATTATTGTAGTTGTCTTAACACAAGAGCATCAGTTTTTTGTGATTAATTACTGATGTATGATTTGTTGAATCCAGTCCACACTTCAAATTATTTATTGTTGTACAAGATAATACGTATTGACAATTGATTTTGAAGACAAAAGAAGAAAAACCAATGCGAGATTTCAGACTTCCTCCACGGTGTAGATGAGACATTCGATCCTCTGGTATTTCACGCGGCGTTGTTTGGCAGTAGCTTACCGAAGTTTCGAAATAACATATCGGTCCCATCTTCAGGAGGAGAGAAGGTCTCAAATGCAAACCATATAAAATAACGAGCCAGACATTCAGAGCTAGTGGCATTGACGTTCATATACATGTATTTTATTTATTTATATTTTATGTAAAGACATTTTCAATACTCAAATTATATAGCGTCTAATGCTAAAGTGATTTATGAATAATGTGTTGGAAATATTGTGTAAGGAAACTGTCGTGTTAGATGCTATTCCAGTTTTATCCGTTAAGGTGTGATGAAAGTATCTACAGGCCTCGGTAGGCATAAGTTGTTCTAATACCCAGATTTGAATCAGGAGCGCTGAAGACTCGACTGTGACATTCATTGCAGAGTAACGCATTAGATTCGTGTTTATGTCTGTACGTAGTGGAATCAGCGGGTAAAGAAACGCTGAACATGGGCTAATTAGAGCCTGGTACGTCCGGATTAGTGAGAAAATGTGTGAGTGGTGTAGGGCCGGCCACTTTGTGGCGAAACGGCGAGTTGGAATAGCCAGAGCTACTGAGAGGGCATGATGGGCGGCTTAGGTGGATTAGGGTTTGTTGTCTGGCACCAGCAAAATTTTCGAGGGGATTTGACGCTCTTCTGACAAGCAGGGCTTATCTTACGTAATGTGTAAGAGAAATACACTTGATTTTATTCGAAATGTTTTAGTTCTCACTTATGGAAAAAATGTTGGATGCTGCGTTTTCTTCTTTCTTTCGATTAGTATTATTTGTGAAACGTATAATTATGAAATGCATGTGAATTATTAATTGGATGTAGTTTAGAAAGGATCATTCGAAGGATATGTTTTTTTTTGCATGGTGAAGGGCCCCGCAGCAGATGCTACGGACGCACCACAGCCTTAAGGCTTTTTGTGCAACCCTATGATGAAGCCGAAGATGAACAGTTTTTTTTACCAAGTTTTACAAGTAATGGAGCACCAGTGGAATGAAATTGACAGGGGAAAACCGACAACTCGGCGAAAAACCTGTCCCAGTGCCACTTTGTCCACCACAAACCCCACATGGACTGACCTGGGATCGAACCCGGGCCTCCGCAGTGAGAGGCCGGCGACTAACCGCCTGAGCCATGGCACGGCCAAGATTATGTTAATCACTAACATATAGAATTTGGAAGGAACTGAAGTTAAACAACAAAAATTTCAGTAAGCATATTCGGTCTCCGGACAGAAAGTTCAACCCGAAACCTCCCGACTGCGCAACAGTAATTGATGCTGTCTTGGCAAGCGGTTTTGCTTCAGCAAGAAAGCTTAATTGCGCATAAACATTCAGCCTAATTAACTCCATGAAATTATCTCCAATTAAAAGTGCTAACATTTCCGATAATTTAATAGTCGTTTATAAAACAACCAAACAGTAAATTCTATCTAAGCCACATAGATCCAGTCTATACCCTTATTTTCTGTTCCCGTTTAAATATTGCCTTCGAAACCGAAACTAAGTCCAGAATTAGTATTATCCCTTCACTTGTTCTACATAATTTTCTTTGTCTCTTGATGCCCTCTCCGTGCTGAATGCTCCACCTATCTAATCATCCTTACTGTGATCATCCTCACACGTAGTATTCGTTGAAATGTACAAGTTTCGAAGGTGCTTGAAGTTTCAACAAATCGTTTAAAATTATAAGTATTTAGGGAATATGTCATTGAGTGTTTTGTGTTCGTTTGGGATTCACAACCCAGAATATTCTGTATGTATGTTTTAGGTATACTTTTCTTTATGCAGTTTTTATTTATGGATTCTTTATCCCTTGATGGTTACAAGGACTGGATTTGTGTGGAAAGAATTCAACATTTTTTCACGTCATTCATTCTTATCCTGTTTAGCGATGATTTCCAATCAGCATCAATTATACAGAACAGAAAATAAAGAAATTCTGAATAATGAATTGGGTATGATTTAAGTTGTAGCAGTGTTCCTGCCTTAAAGCTGTTTTCTGTGTTGACTGAGGAAAACCACTAATAGTTTCAATTAAATTGGCTTTCTTTCTAAATAACTGATACCAAGACGTCCCTGTTTAAAGGACGTGCTTGAGTGGTAAATGGCGAGGTGCTGTGAACAGAGTAGTGAAAATTTGAGTTCCATTTAAATGCGAACAAGTTTTTGAATAACTGAGGACCTATTACCTCCTCGAAAAGGACTCTGCTCCATGGAGTTAATTTATACCTCACACAAAACGCACTCAGTATTATTACAAATACTGACGAATTACTGCTGCTTATTGAAATAATCGCTGTTACCTGCGAGACCAAAGGTTTTGAGGAAAAATTGCAGGGTTTCGAATGGTAAAGCAGTTGATACACAAATTTACTGTGCTTCAAAGAACTCAAAGGCGCAATACCACTTAACGAAGGGAGAATAGCCTTTCTCTGTAAAGCCCTAAAGCACTGCGGATGTCCGGGAAATAAAGTATACATTTATGTGCAGTGACGAGCGCTTGTTTTCCTCACAGTAGAAAAACTCGCCTGAAATAAACTCCTATTATTACTCATCCCAGGGAGAATGTTAGCAGAATTCGTTTTCCATGAAACTGAGATAGCAGTTTGTGTTATGATTACTTGCGGCATTAAGATTTTAAAATGGAATGTCTGTCAAAACTGCTGTAGAAGACACTGCCAGAGTTCACTATACAACAAGAATAAGTGACACGTGACTGAGGTAATGTTTCTAAAATTCGGCTTTTTTTGACACTTTCGAAAATTAATATGAAACTATTAATATTAAATTTGGATATGATGTGATATAATGTGGGATATGTGGATTGTGGGATATGAGTGGATATGATGTGGGATATGTGGAATTATGTGGGATATTATGTGGGATATGATGTGGGATATGATGGGTTATGTGGATATGATGTGGGATATGATGTGGTTATGTGGGATATGATGTGGGATATGTGGATATGATGTGGGATATGTGGATATGATGTGGGATATGTGGGATATGATGTGGGATATGATGTGGGATATGTGGGATATGTGGATATATGTGGGTATGTGGATATGATGTGGATATGTGGGATATGTGGGATATGATGTGGGATATGTGGGATATGATGTGGATATGTGGGATATGATGTGGGATATGTGGGATATGATGTGGGATATGTGGGATATGATGTGGGATATGTGGGATATGATGTGGGATATGTGGGATTTTTCGGACGAATGTGCTTTATTGTTATTCTCTTCTTCTTCTTTATGGCCACGAAAACAATATATTTCTTCCACATTCTCTTTTCCACATGTTAAAATACACTGTATCATATCCTAGAAGTCCACAATATAAATTTGAGATTTGTGAAAACCACAAGACTTACTGTTTTTTCCTTCATTGCTTTATGTATTCGCCATATCGGAAGATATTTCACGTGATGTCTGTATCTTTTATAAATCATTTTTAAGTGCGAGGAGCCGAAGTATCGTAGTCGGTATAGCGACTAGGCTACAGGCTGGTCGGTCCGGTTTCAAATTCCGATATGGACAATACTTTTTCTTTTTTCCAAAACCTCCAGATAGGCTCTGGGGCCCACCCAGCATTCTATTCAGTTGATGCTGGTGTTCTTTCCTGGGGTAAAGAGGCCGGGGTGTGAAGTTAACCACTCATTACCATGTAGTACCGAGGTTAAGAATGGGTGGAGCTCCCTTTATGAGCCTTCACGACGTGGACAAGGAAAACTTTACAATTTACCTTTTTCACTGCGTTGTACAGTGAGGCATCTTTGTTGGAAATAAGGAAATTTTCACACAATTTTCTGTTCTGTAGGTTTTGTTTAGGGCGGATAAGCAGGAATTAATATTCACGTAAGAGCTTTAAACGTAGGCTGTTTCTACGAAATATCAAAAACCTGTGTGTTTCGGAGCTATGAAATTGAGGGCATTCACTTCTCATATAGGACGTAATTACTCTCACTGTCATTAATCGTGGAATTTCTCGACGAAGAATTTAAAAAAGAAACTTACGTCTATTTTTTTTTACGTTTTGTTCACTCTAAACATTTTGAACATTATTTACGTAAATTGTGTATTGTAAAGTGGAGGGAGAGTGGAAAGGGAGAGAGACTAAAGGACGGACATATAAAAGTTATGGTAAAGGACTGTGTCAGAATAGAGGGAAGGAGAAGAAAATGGGAGAAATAAAAGTAAATCTAGAAGGGGTTTAAGGAATGAATTTGGGGCAGAAACTACAGTTGAACTCGGTTATAACGTCTTGAAAGGGACTGAATAGTTTTTGTCGTTATAAACGAGTGTTGTTCTAACCGAGGAGTGTAATGTGATGGTTAACAGCGAGGAATTAATTGGCACCAAAGAATATGTGACGCTATAGACGAGGTGTCGCTTAAAACAGACGTCCTTATAAACGGGTTCGACTGTAGTTTGTTCCGAGCAACCAAATCTACGCGTGTTCTGAACGTAAAAGTCGGGTGGTGGAACGTGAATTATGTAACACATGAAGATAATTGGCTTTTCAATTTCAGGACACTGTAACATTGGACGGAATAATTACTGTTGCTTGTGTTTATGCGTTTAGACTTTCGTGGTTTTATTGAGCAATTTTCGTACCAACAAAGACAAGTCAACAATGAAATATAAATAAGATCACTTCAGTCCTTTAACCATCTAAAACATAGCTCTACTCTCTATGTACCACCAGGTGTAACTGTATTTATATGATTCTCACAGAAAATAGCGATTATATCCTTATACGCAATTCATCTTTTGATATTTATAATGGAAAGTCTGTACACTTTATGGCAGGTACTTTGAGAACTAAAAGTAACCTAAGTTATACTATTTATTATAATTTAGAAAAGTTTTGGTTTTCAAAGTAATGATATCAGAACCGCAATAAAATACAAAACTGTAAAAGCTTTTCCTCTGGTTCGAATGTGCTGCCTATAAGCAGGTCAAATATTCTTTATACCTTAACACGAAAGAATTTTTCATAATTGCCTTTCTTATTTTATGTATTTGAAATTAAATGCCTCTTTAACTTATTTCTTATGATAAGTGTGTTACAACTTAAGATTTTTGATGTACTGTTGGTGGCAGTTTAGTGGCAAGAAAATACTGTTTTTAAAAGGTAACACCGTTCAAGATGTCCGGAACAGGTTTTCCTAACTCCTGAAGTGGTGACGATGATGATGACGTGTTTGCTGACCTAAGTTATTTTTTTTAACCATACTTTCTAACACAGTATTTATTTGTTGATGTCAGAGTCTTACGGCATAAGATGTGCTTATGTAACACTAACCATCACGACAAGCAATGTTTGTATAAGATGTGCTTGTGTAATACTAACCATCACGACAAGCAATGTGTGTGTATAAGATGTGCTTGTGTAATACTAACCATCACGACAATCAATGTGTGTATAAGATGTACTTGTGTAATACTAACCATCACGACAAGCAATGTGTGTATAAGATGTGCTTGTGTAATACTAACCATCACGACAAGCAATGTGTGTATAAGATGTGCTTGTGTAATACTAACCATCACGACAAGCAATGTGTGTATAAGATGTGCTTGTGTAATACTAACCATCACGACAAGCAATGTGTGTATAAGATGTGCTTGTGTAATACTAACCATCACGACAAGCAATGTGTGTATAAGATGTGCTTGTGTAATACTAACCATCACGACAAGCAATATGTATATAAGATGTGCTTGTGTAATACTAACCATCACGACAAGCAATGTGTGTATAAGATGTGCTTGTGTAATACTAACCATCACGACAAGCAATATGTATATAAGATGTGCTTGTGTAATACTAACCATCACGACAAGCAATGTGTATATAAGATGTGCTTGTGTAATACTAACCATCACGACAAGCAATGTATGTATAAGATGTGCTTGTGTAATACTAAGCATCACGACAAGCAATATGTATATAAGATGTGCTTGTGTAATACTAACCATCACGACAAGCAATATGTATACAAGATGTGCTTGTGTAATACTAACCATCACGACAAGCAATATGTATATAAGATGTGCTTGTGTAATACTAACCATCACGACAAGCAATGTGTGTATAAGATGTGCTTGTGTAATACTAACCATCACGACAAGCAATGTGTGTATAAGATGTGTTTGTGTAATACTAACCATCACGACAAGCAATGTGTGTATAAGATGTGCTTGTGTAATACTAACCATCACGACAAGCAATGTGTGTATAAGATGTGCTTGTGTAATACTAACCATCACGACAAGCAATGTGTGTATAAGATGTGCTTGTGTAATACTAACCATCACGACAAGCAATGTGTGTATAAGATGTGCTTGTGTAATACTAACCATCACGACAAGCAATGTGTGTGTAAGATGTGCTTGTGTAATACTAACCATCACGACAAGCAATGTGTGTATAAGATGTGCTTGTGTAATACTAACCATCACGACAAGCAATGTGTGTATAAGATGTGCTTGTGTAATACTAACCATCACGACAAGCAATGTGTGTATAAGATGTGCTTGTGTAATACTAACCATCACGACAAGCAATATGTATATAAGATGTGCTTGTGTAATACTAACCATCACGACAAGCAATGTGTGTATAAGATGTGCTTGTGTAATACTAACCATCACGAAAAGCAATATGTATATAAGATGTGCTTGTGTAATACTAACCATCACGACAAGCAATGTGTATATAAGATGTGCTTGTGTAATACTAACCATCACGACAAGCAATGTGTGTATAAGATGTGCTTGTGTAATACTAAGCATCACGACAAGCAATATGTATATAAGATGTGCTTGTGTAATACTAACCATCACGACAAGCAATGTGTTATAAGATGTGCTTGTGTAATACTAACCATCACGACAAGCAATATGTATATAAGATGTGCTTGTGTAATACTAGCCATCACGACAAGCAATGTATATATAAGATGTGCTTGTGTAATACTAACCATCACGACAAGCAATGTGTGTATAAGATGTGCTTGTGTAATACTAACCATCACGACAAGTAATATGTATATAAGATGTGCTTGTGTAATACTAACCATCACGACAAGCAATGTGTGTATAAGATGTGCTTGTGTAATATTAACCATCACGACAAGCAATGTGTGTATAAGATGTGCTTGTGTAATACTAACCATCACGACAAGCAATGTGTGTATAAGATGTGCTTGTGTAATACTAACCATTACGACAAGCAATGTGTGTATAAGATGTGCTTGTGTAAGACTAACGATCACGACAAGCAATGTTTGTATAAGATGTGCTTGTGTAATACTAACCATCACGACAAGCAATGTGTGTATAAGATTTGCTTGTGTAATACTAACCATCACGACAAGCAATGTGTGTATAAGATGTGCTTGTGTAATACTAACCATTACGACAAGCAATGTGTGTATAAGATGTGCTTGTGTAATACCAACCATTTCGACAAGCAATATGTGTATAAGATGTGCTTGTGTAATACTAACCATCACGACAAGCAATGTGTGTATGTCTGTCAAAGCTGAATCTTTTTCTTGCAAGAAAATCGACATGTAGTTTCAGTATGACGATTCGTGGCTGTTCAGATTGTTTGCCACAAAAACAAACACGATAAAATTTGACTGGATTTATGAGAGAGACTGGATTCTGTTGGAAAACCATATTTCCTTTTGTTACACGCCGAAGAACCTTCAAAATGACGAGAAAACTAAAGCACTCCGTAGCGAATTTTCACAGAAAGAAAACTGGAATTTCATTATCTTACAACGGGCCATTATGTAAATGTTGTTTTAACTCCGTAGAATCTGACATAGCACAATTATTAGGAGATAGAAACGTCAGTAGTAGTGGTTCTGTTACTTGTGGTAGTAGTAGTAGCTGTAATGCTAGTGTTAGTGGTAGTAGTGATGGTGTTTACTTTGGAATTCGGACAACCGAGGTTTAAAATCCGTGGTATAGATACCATAAAAAGAAAACACCACTCACTGCTAACAAAAATTTCTTAAAGCGAAATGCCGTACATACCAGCATAATAATAATAATAATGTTATCATACAAACAACGTGACATAGCTCTTTGCGCAAAATGTAACATTTTATTAATTTTGAAAAGGAAAATTTTGGGGAGAGTTTAAGAACCTACAGCTTTTCGAAGGATGGCCTAGTTGATAGAGCTCGCCGCTAGGTTTGGATGTTCCGGAGTTTGAACCCAGTTGCAATCAAGAAATTTTCCTTTCTCAGTACTCCTGCAAACCGGTCCTGGGGGCCCACCCAATATTCCTACAATGGACTCAGGGGTAAACCAGCAGAAGCATTGCTTTTACCACCACCCCTATCTACAGCCGACGTTAGGCCTTAATACAGCTGCAATTTTACTTCCCTTCTGTGCCTTCCTAACACGTTACGGGAACACCTTTTACCTTTTAACCTTCTTCTAAAACTGATTACACATTTGAAGTGAGTGCAATATGTATGTATATAATCTTGAAATGTGCGTAGACTATAATATATATACTATAATAATAATTCTTGGCTCAACAGCCCTGTATGGGCCTGGGCCTCCTCTTGCCTCCTCTTGTCGAGGTTACTAAGTCATGCGCATTCATGGCAGCTGGTGACCGGCCAGCTAGCCGCGCTTAGTGTTCTATCGATCCTGATGTGCACGCCAGAGCCATCTGGCAGGCAGTCAGGAGACTTGGATGAGAAATGGAGGCAATTTGGCTTACGCAACATTTTTATTCATGCCCGTAAGGTTCTTTTACATGCCGTAAATCTACGACATGGGACCGACGGCTTTACTTCCCCTCCGAAGGAAGTGGTGCTCCGGATTTTTATCATCCTTAAAAATCCATCGACCTCGGTCGGGATCGAACCCGCGAACCTTGGGTCCAGTGGCGAGCACGCTAACCACTAGTCCACCGAGGTCGACGCGTAGACAGACTATAGTTGTAAAAATTACTGACTCCATATATAGAGACGAGAAGTGACGAAACGAGATAAAAGTGTACGAGTATAATGAGGACTTCATAACCTGTAGAGTCCAACAAGCGTTTTAGGATAAGTGAGTAAGATTGAGACTTACTGAGCGTGAGCTTGGCGTGAAAAGATTATACATTTTTGTCGGAAATTCTGGACATGGGATATAATTTTATGACTTAGACCAGATGGAAGAATCGTGTTGTAATAGATTTTAAAGCTACAAAATGCGAGACTGTAAGATGACTTTAGCTGACTTAAGACAGAATCCAGTGGGAGAACGTGAAGTCAGTAGTAAATTTGACAGTCTGATAGAGACTAACAGCTTTTTAAGTAGGACTCCTCCGTTGAGTTTACTTTCAAAAGTGGCAAAAGACACAAAATTATCTATGCGAGATTTCAGGCTTCCGCCGCGGTGCAGTTGAGGCCTTCGCTCTTCTGGGATGTTACGCCGTTTAGCCTGTCCTGCTTGATCCGTGAAGGTCAAAATATGTCTAATTTTGATATGCCTCCAGAGGAAGGACCAATATTGACCATTTCAAACCCAGTGGTTACTGCTCCTACTAACTTCTGTAACGCTAATTAACTCTGCGTTTAGCCACACGCCATGTTATACATTTCATATAACTTTCATAACGAAGGCTTTCTGTTTCCCTACACAACAGTAACCATTTGGTATTTCTAGTGGAGATAGGCTGGATTCCCCTTCAGGTAGAGTCTTAAGTTTTGCATTTAGTTTTTATGACTAAGATTCTTCAAGACAGCATTTGCCGAAGTGTAAAACAGTATCTAGTTGGTAGCCCAAGTGGGAGCTCGCCGCCAAGGATGACCAACTGACTAACCGTCAGTGGGAAGTGAATTGAACTCAGTCTTCAAATGTTCAGTTTTTATAGATGTTGCTTTATGTCATTACTGCCATACAGACCGTATCTAAGATCTGGATAACAACTTTTTGTGAATTCCGTTGTTGTGTTTGTGTCCACTTTAAAGCCGCACGTCTCTATTCGTCTAACTCTCTACCTTTACAACTTACCTGATTGTCTTATGGACTGTGGACAAATTTAGTTTTTTTTTACGGATGAAATGTATTGCGCTTCGTTCTATTGGGTCAGTCCCTAGACGCCGTGATTTATGATGTCCCAGTCGAAAGAGACAGAGCGTAATGCATACAAAACGAAGGTGTCGTCCTCTCCCACTGGGCGTCTAAAACGAAAGATACAGCTCGGGGTGGGGGAACACCAACAAAAGAGACGTCTGTCTTTGATTTTAGGAAAAACTGGATGTCAAATACCGCAAAATGGCTAGCCAGAAGTCTATAGCCGAAAAGAAAAAAATGACAACTCTTGATTTGTTCCTCATAGTTTAAATTATTCGCCATGTAAATTGTGTTTAAATATTTTACACGTAATTAATTATGTAAGATCTTCTGTTTTCGCTTCAGTGTTGCCTTATGAGTAACAGTAAAGGCGGCCGGTGTTTGGGGTTGACAAACTTACCACCTTCATGTGCCGATTATCTAGAAATCTTGGAGCCTCAACCTCCTGGAACCCTAAGGGCCTGTCCAGGCTTGTAATGGGATTGAAAAAATTATATATACTTAGAAGCAGACATATGACAGTGTGCTCACTCGTTTGGGGTATATACATACATATATATATGTAAAACGTTGATCCGCTTAGTCCGGAGTGCTCGGACAATTTGTAAATTTTCTGTTACCTACGTGGGGCTGAGTTAAAGTCAGTAATTTTGCTTTTACCTTTTGCAATTCCCACTTTCTCGACGCAACCCCTAAGTAAGTCTTTGGTGTAATGCGAGTACAAAGAGCACAGGCAATTCTTATAAATCTGGTGGAAAACCTCAACTATCGATTATAGCGCCGTTGCTAGGATACGATGGAATACAGATTATATGATGCAGATTTTTGTCAAGGAGCAGCCTAAAGTTACATGAAGCCTCATTTTTAGGCGCGTTCACAAAATTGCGAAAAGCGACTATTAACTTCGTCATGTCTGTCAGTCCGTAAATCCGCATAGAACAATTCGGCTCCCACTGGACGGATTTTCGTGAAACTTTTTATATGTTTTCCGAAAATCTGTGGGAAAAATTCAAGTTTTGTTAAAATCTGAAAAGAATGAAGGGTACTTTATATGAAAAGCTATGTACAGGCATGCTACATCGCTCGTTTTTTTCTAAGAATGATAAATGTTTCAGGCACAATTTGTACAGAAAATCAAAACACATATTTTCTGGTCAATAACTTTTTTCCCGAAATCGTTCCGTTTATGAGATAATGTGGAATGATATTGTAGAGCCAGACAGGCCACAGATGACAATATAATACGGCGCATGCGCTTTGCGCGCTGGATAACTAAGGCTACAGACACACAGTCAGTATTTGTAATAGTAATACTTACTGCTTTTCCACGACAACAATGGTTACGCGAAGGCGGCCTAGTTTTGCGTTATACGTAAATTGCCTGACTTATCAGTTTGAAAACATTGATTACTATTGCAGCTCCAATTTCGGCTGATATTATACAGAGATTTTCATGTCTATAATTTATAACATGCCACATACTTATTATACAGGGTATACACAAACGAATGGTGCGGTTTCAATAGTGAAAACTATTGAAACCGCACCATTCTTTGTGTATACCCTTTATTATGTATTATTGTTATAAGAATCGCTTTTATAGTCGTTAAAATCCAGTTGTTTAAAATCATACTATGTCAGCAGCCATGCGTGTATATAAACTTGTGTTAGTCCAATATTTAAAGTTCGTAACATAATTTTGCGCTCGTCAAACAAATTTAGAATTCTGAAATTTATCTAAATAATACATAAATTTACTTCGTATCTCACAGAAAACATACTACTTCTCCATTACAAATATATATTTTTAGATTTCGTTAGTGAAATAATATCTGCTTATTATTCAGATTCCCTGAAATCCATAAATACGTTGTGTGGGAAAAATATTTAAAATTTATAATGTTAAGGCAAATATTAGATTATTTAGAGGTGTTAAAATCGTTTTATAACTTATTTTTGTTAATCAAATTTTACTTTCCCATGTGCTACTCCTGCTTCGTCAGCGCCTATTATTTGCCTGATAGTCTTGAAAGAAGCATTGAGGACTAATTCTGCCCCATTATGGACTGGAGTAACCTAGCTATTATTCTTGCAATATTGTTGGAGATGAGATGCTAATCAGCGGCATCTGTACCATTACTATGACATATAACACCAAGAAAAAGAAAGGAATCGTTAGGCTGTTAGTCCCGCATCTATCGAAAAGCACACAAAAATAGGACGTCAAAAGCAGACGCCGGTAAAAATCTATCAAGGGTAAAGAGGAAGATTGAAGGGGTGAGGGGATATGGAGAGGAAGAGAAGAGCTAGAAAAATCGGAAACGAATGTCACAAGGGAAAAGCAGTCATTCATCTTCATCATTTGGAAGACTGCAGTAGGACTGTTGTTTGTGTTATATGGAAAAGTGTATCAACAACATAGTGCTATTTATTGTTGTCAGAAATGTACTGTTTTGTTTTCAATTTGAATGCTGCTGACAACACATTTGCAATTCGGTGTGACAGATCCTCCATTCCTCATTCCCGCCCCACACATCTGAAAGATATAAAGCAAGACGGGGTGAATGAAGTGTTTTGGGATTTATGTAGATTCCCACAGTACACGTGGCTTCTATAATTAGTCATAGAATTCAATGACTCTAAGAAAACGTACAGTTTTCTCTTACGTTCCATGAAGGCGCAGAGGTGGAGTACAGTCATATCACCACTCATTCTCAATCTCGTTGCTAGATGGAGGTGAATGCTCAACGTCACTCTCCGGCTGCTTTGTCCCTGGAAGGAAGCCCGGTACGCATTAGGGTGGAGACTGGGTGGGCCTCAGGGTCCCTCTAGGCTTTTATGGGGATGAGAAAATATACACCGACCGGAATTCGAACTGCGGTCCATCCAGCTCGTAGCCTGGTAGCTACACCGACTGGACAACCCCCCCACCACCCCAAGGATTCTTAATCCTTGTAATAATAGTCTACAAATTGCTACCCGCATAAAAATTCTGCGAACGTAGGTTGGACTTCACAACCCTCGTATATCGGGTTTTTTTATTTTCACCACTAACAAGAAATATCAAATTTTATTGTTCTGCTATCACATGACTTTGCCAAATTGTACCATTCCCCCCCCCCCTCCCCGGGGGCACGCGGTGGCGCAGTTGGTTGAGGCACTGCGCTACAAGCCGGAAGGTCGCGGGTTCTATTTCCGATGGTGTCATTGGAATTTTTAATTGACATAATCATAAGAGTCGACTAAGTCTCTAACAGAAATGAATACCAGGAATATTTCCTGGGGGGTAAAGGCGGCCGGTGCTTAGGGCTGACAACCTTACCATCTTCATGTGCCAATTGTCTAGAAATCTGGAAGCCTCAACCTCCTGGAACCCTAAGGGCCTGTCCAAAACTGAAGCACTTACAATATAGTGGAATCAGCTTTTATATTACACCTATTATTATATATTATATATAGTATAATTATATATATATATTCTGCGTTATAAGACGTCGCGTCACATCTGTTTCCACATCGCAGTCATTTTTATTCCTGTGGCCGCCAAGATTTCGCTTCAGCGCTGGAAGCATTTCCTTATCAAAAGGCGACGAATTCCCCTCGTATAATCACAATCAATGTAAGTTGTTTCGTTACGAAATTAAACGCCTTGTAAACTTATATTCGAATAGAGCTTCACGCTAACGTGTGAGGTGCGTATGACTCTAATTTTATATCTAGTATAGTGGTAGAGGGCCGATCCCAGTGGCCGCGCGGTCTAAGGTGTGGGTTTGCAGCCGCTCGCTTACTGGGATCGTGGGTTCGAATCCCACCGGGGGCATGGATGTTTGTGTTGTGTTGTAAAAAGACGGTTGTGGACCGTTAGAGACACGAAAGGACGAAAAAGGATTAATACAGAACAAAAATGGATCAAAGGGGAAAACCAGGAATTAGGGGGAAAAAAAAAAAAAAAAAAAAAAATCCCACCGGGGCATGGATGTTTGTGTTGTGTTTGTTGTATAAGGACGGTAGCATGGAACGTAAATTGACATGAAGGACGAAAAGGATTTAAACAGTACAAAAATGGATCAAAGGGGAAAAACCCCCCGGACAGACAGACAAAAAAAAACCCCCGCCGGGGTATGGATGTCTGACTCTTGTCTGACTCTTGTGAGTGTTGTGTGTTGTGATGCATGTCTATAAGAGTGTGCGTTCTCTTGCCTTACGATAAATGTATGTAGTACACCCGTTCAGTGCTAAAGCAAACTTTAACCTTTATAACCTTTAACCTTATATTTGTCGTTCCCTTCCCCTCGCTCTTTCATTCCCTTTTTGTAAGCTTTGCTTTTGGGGTTAAAAGAGGTAAAGCGCCAGACAGCGTAAGGTATAATGTTCGTAGTTCTTATTATATAAACCGTAGCCCTATCTACATAATACTAAAATTATATCAAGGTGGTTTTCTTGCCTAAAGTCAAGTTCCTTCTTCAGATGAAATTGTGAAAAGTTGTTTAATTCCCTTTTCTCTTCTTCATGTTAGTGTCTGCTTCTTGACCATTTTCTCTCTACCAACAGAGCTACTTCAGACGTAAATATTATTCGTCTAATACTTAGGTATCTCAGCAAGTGTCGTTTCAAGCCCACGGATTACACACGCCCGGGATTGGATTTGGTGCAAGGTGTCAGAAATTTCTTTTCGCCTTTACCTGAGGCAAACTCAGCCCCTCATCCAAGATTACCGGGGCGATTTTTCCCCTGATGCGTGAAGCTGACTACTTATAGCCATCCAGTAAATAGGCATGGAATATCTGAGTATAGCCTTTATAAAGTGGTATTTATTTAAGCAGAAGAAACTCTTTACTATTTTCCCTTCATAGCATTTATTTTGCTATGCAAGGTGCTGTATTGTTTTATGCCTCGTGTACAGTCTTCTTGACAAGCTGTTAAAGTCACAGTCTGCTCTCACTCAGTACAGCTGTACAGTCCAGATCACGAACAAGGACGGTTGGCACTGCCTCTCAATTGAAACAACACTTCTCTAAACCACTTCGACATCATGTTCTCTTGCATGTTAGGCGCGCAATTTAAAATTACGTGCTGGTAACATCGTTATGTCTGTCTGTGCGTCCATACGTCTGAATGTGATGGAAACTTGTGAAAGGATTTTTATGAAATTTAATGCTTAGACAGTTTACAAAAATATTCACACATTTTAATCTTTGTTAAAATCGAAAGAAACCGATGTGTGTTTCTGCCTGAATTTGAAGCGTAACACGTGTTATTAATTAATAGTATCTGACACAGTGAAGAATGTTTCAGTTAGACGTTGTACAGAAAATGTTAGAAGACATTCAATGCCGAAGACACTTTGCGTAATTTTACGATTTATCTAGGTGACAAGCTTATCACTGGCAGTTGGTTTTAAACCTGGCATATTGCGCTCCCTGAAGATGGTAAGTTTGTACCGAAACGTGTCGGAGTTACGTGTTTAACACTCACATGTACCTAATAATGTGCACTGAGTTGGTAAAATTAATTGAATACATTGATCTAAAAATGCACGGAATGACACATTTAAATCCAGTCTGTGTAGTTCTATCAGCTGTCTAGATGGAGTTTCTAAACCCTTCCTTACAGGAGGCGTACATTCGAACTGCAGTGCTATAAGATACATCCAAATGACAGAAATTCTGCTGCTCTTGTGCGACTACTATTCTTTATTATCTTTGTCTTGTATCTATATACTTATATATAAAAGTACGTTGTCCCGTAAAGCTGTACTCTGTGAAGTACTAGAGATATAGACCCACGAATTTTATATTTTTTCACTATTTATGCGTCGCCGTTTACCTTGATGCTTCGTCTGATTTTTTCCAAAAGAAACGCCTCTATTTCCCCTACAATTTGGAAAGTATTCACCCTAGAACTGGTCTACACTTGGATATCACGACAGACACAAAATTCTTAACTTTGCAGGGAATCCAACACTGATAGCTTGACTAGTCATTTTATTTAGCTATCCTGGTGTATATAGCCAGTACATATGCTAAATTGTTAAACTTTGTTTAATGTTGCTTAGGTTTATAAAGTGCGACAATTGTGTTGTTTCAGTTAGTAGTATAAGCTGGATAGTGTCCATCAGGAGAAGCATGATTCTTCTGACATGTTATTCGTCATTGTATGCATGTCTGATTAGTACACAAGTGTAAAGTTACAGGGTTTCGGGTTAGAATCAAGCCATTTCAGAAATGTCGAAAATAAATTGTCTTTTTAATGAGAACAAAATTTACTTTTGTTGAACTGGAAAAAAAATTAGAACATTTTCCGTGCACAAGTATTAATATAAGACACATCATACGTCATGCCGTAAAATTAAGGATTTGTTGGATAACCGAGGCGCAGTATGAACGACGGCGCATTTTATTCTGCTTGGCTGGTAGCCATATAACTCAAGAAGTTCCTCCGTGTGTTCAGTCGTAATTTTGCAGTAAAATTGATCAGCGCGAAACACACACGCATGTCAATTGCCAAATAAGAAATAATCTTAACGTAGGCCTAATATCCATGCATGTCGCCCTCGGTGGACTAGTGGTTAGCGTGCTCGCCACTGGACCCAAGGTTCGCGGGTTCGATTCCGACAGAGGTCGATGGATCCGGAGCACCCTTCTTTCGGAGGGGAAGTAAAGCCGTCGGTCCCATGTCGTAGATTTACGGCATGTAAAAGAACCTTACGGACATGAATAGAGATGTTTCGTAAGCAAAATTCAGCGCCATTTCTCACCCAAGTCTCCTGACTGCCTGCCAGATGGCTCTGGCAGTCATATCAGGATTGAGTCGAACTTGTGCGGTCAGTGGGTGGTCACTCACTACATCAACGCACATGACCATAAACCTCCAAAAGGAGGCCCCTATGCTTCACGTTGGAGCGACAGGGACAGACAACAACAACACAACAATATCCATGAATAATATGACAAGTCAGTATCACTAGCGACATCACACACCGGCCGTGATTCGAATCGGGGCCTTTCTTATACGTCGCAGCATTCACAGTTACGGATTTTAAAGGGATTATTTTTTTGAGTTTGGATGTTTTTCGCAGGGGTGTAGCAGAGAATTCAGTTTTTCTGGCATGTGACGCTGCGTCACTGGATAATCGGTTTCTGACATTTCGATGTAACATATTTGCCTTATTTCCAACTGTCGGAATATCGAAAAAGAATGACATTTCAACCCTTGAGTATGACGCCATTACGTTGTCTCGAAACGCCGGTAACCGATTACCCAGTGACGCGGCGTCATATCGCAGAAAAGCGGAATGCCCTTGATGATCATGTGTTTCAGGAAGATCTGTAGCGCATGTCAGGTTTTGTGTCGTTGTTTCCTGTCAGGACATTGAGCTACTGTCTTTCGTGTTACCCACATGGGATGCCAACTGACACAGTGTATGCTCCTGAAATTCTGACCTTGAAGAATTATGATACATTTATCAGGATAGATTTCTTAAATTGCCGATCCCAGTGGCCGTGCGGTCTAAGGCGTGGGTCTTCGGCCGCTCGCCTACTAGGATCGTGGGTTCGAATCCCGCCTAGGGCATGGATGTCTCTTGTGAGTGTTGTGTGTTGTCAGGTAGATGTCTCTGCGACGAGCTGGTCCCTCGTCCAGAGGAGTCCTACCGACTGTGGTGTGTTTAAATTGTGTGACCATGAAACCTCGACGAAACGAGGAGGCCCAGGCCCATATGGGCTGTCAAGCCATGGAAGAAGAAGGATTTTTAACTAGCTCAAACGTAGACGGTGCTTCTTTGTATCAATAAAGGCTAGAAGAAAAGAAGAAATCCCCCATGGAACGAAACCTTAGCTTCCTCATTTCCTCGTTTAAGTCTTTGAAGGCTGCCTGTAATTTAGTTTCTTTCTTCATCTCTTGGAGGCAAAGGTTAATTTGATTTTCTCTTCATAAATGTTTCGCTATAAACATAACACGTCACCTTCCGCTTCGCTTCTTGTTCTTTGTTGCAATTATATGGGGCGTGGGACAAGGTTGGAACAATTTCCTCCTCCCAGAATTGGACAGACAGAACTGGGGTTCTTAGATGGCGTCATTTAACTGCAAGGAATCTGGTTCAGTGTTATGGAAGGTGACATGGGAATTACGACTGTCGAAATAAATGTAAACTGTGAAGTAGCTACTTCGAATTTGTCGCTTTTCCAGCAGCATATATTCATTTTAAGAAGCGAGACTTGAGGTTCTCACAGAGGTACTGCTGAAGAAATGTATATACCAACATTTTAAATGACGTTGCTGCCTCCACTTCAGGCTATCCAAGAATATTTGGCTACTCTGTGAAAGAATGTAACACGTTCCTCCGAAAAGTCTTTACCCATATGTACCAACTTCACAGAGTACAAGAGTTTTTATGGGCAATAAATTACGGAACATACACAGGTAAGATACTAAGACATAAACAGCTATATCGTCCTTGAAAGCTGTCGTTGTTTCACTTTTGCACAATTAACATATACGACACTTTAAAGACGAACACCACCCTACACTAGTCTGTGTTTAAAGACTGGCTTCGTAGGCCACAGTAAACCCAATCCGTCTCCAGTATAAAACTAATCAGTTGATGCTGTACAACGTAATAGGCCTAATTGCTCTTTGTTCTCAGAGCCATACAAAGCACATAAACACACTGTGTGTGCATGCAGAATGTAGAAGTTTTGAACGATAAAACTGATGGCACATAAAAAAGACCCCTAGGCTTTCAATTGTTAATGGTGTCGGTTTCGATGTGGCCTATCGAATACGATTAACAAATAGACAGAAAGCTGTATAGGCAAGGACGAAACTGCATTGTGAAGAGCTACAAGAATATCGATCATCATCAGATATTATTAGGATATTTTAATGAGATTGGCGGGCATGTAGCACGCATGGTAGAAATGTGAAATGAATGTAAAATTTAATTGGAGAAACGAAGGGGAAAAAGAAAGTACAAGATACTGACGTAGCTGGGAGGATAATATTGGAACATAACTTATCAATATCGGTATGAGTGTATATAATTCTTGATTTGTAGAGTCTGTCTGAGTGAATATTAGCTTCTCAAAAAGCACTTTTTTTGTATTTAGTGCGAATGCATTTCATTCGTGTATTACTTTATGTGTGCCTTTAAAGAGCATAATCCTAATTTAAAATTGCATGCCTTTTCTACAGAAAGTCCATAATCTGCGGTTTCAGCATAAGGTGATTACAATTCCAAGCTGCGATCCTGAATACAAATTGTGTTGACTTACACATTTCGTACTGCAACTTCTCACGTCTTACCCAGACCTGTTTGTTTACTCCTGTGAGTCAGTTTCCCCCTTTTGCTGTGCAGTTTCTCTGTTGTTTGATGTCGTGTCGTTGATGCGATATGGATGCTGAACACGCTTTATCTGCTTCTTGCTCTATTCTGTTATAGTGTGCCCATGTTTATCATCACATGTCTATACCACAAACCACGGTTCTCACGTGAACAACCCAATCTAGTTAACGTACCGTGTACCTTTCAGCTAGCACGTATAACCATATCCACTTTCATTACATGGTATAAAGCACGTGAAAGGGCCAAATGTTTTGAACATTGCAGCTGCTGTAAAATTTTGGTTAAAGTGCAGCTCCGACTGTATTACCGGGGGATACTTGGTGCCGTGTGAAGGGCTTGTGGGTGCTCCTGAAACTTTTGAAAAGAAAGCGGCCGGGGCGTGGCGTTGACCACCCATACCCATCTAGCGCTGAGGTTAAAGAAAGAGTAGAGCTGTACCTCTACTCCCCCTCTGTGCCTTCATGGCCTGTTCTAGGGTAAACTTTACCTTTACCTGTATAATAATTTCTACATGTTCGCTTATTAATCCATAAGCATTTTGTCATTTTGCACCATTAGTCAATTACGTGTTAAGTTCGTTGTAACTGTAGAACGTGTCCAGGTGTCGCGTTGGTCTGGGGGTTCGTTGTAAATGATGCCGACACTTTATAAAACTGAAATTTGTGGTCTTCTGGGTAATTACACGGCGTCGTGTGGTAATTATTTACCGACGTTTTGGGACAACGTATCGGTCCCATCTTCACGGGCCAAGATTCCAAGGAGAATTCTTTCCTCTTGGAATCTTGACCCGTGAAGATGGGACCGATACGTTGTCCCGAAACGTTGGTAAATAATTACCACACGACGCCGTGTAATTACCCAGAAGACCACAGATTTCATCAACATCGCGGCTTAAGCCTGAAATCAAGGTTTATAAAAGTGGTTTATTTTAGTTAGTAATTGTCATGAAATTGAAGGGCCAAAACACTATTTTGAATATAAAATATATACAGGGCATACACAAAAGAATGGTGCGGTTTCAAAAGTGAATAAACAATTTATGTCTCACATTACACGGGCACAACATACACCGTCAGCGGCGGCAACTGTCCAAGTTTCTCATGCGCTACCAGCAGTTCGCTTCTCATGCTCCCCCCCCCCCCATTTTCGAGTGCTTCTCAATCGTGTTCTTCCACAGCGCTGGATCGGACGTGCTGCTGCAAATGGAGACAAGAACCTTCTCCCTTGGCCACCCCGTTGGCCAGATCTTACACCGTGCGATTTCTTTCTTTGGGGGTTCGTTAAAGACAGCGTTTATGTACCACCATTGCCCACGTCCATCCATGAAATTCGTGATAGGATAACGCATGCACTGCAAGCCATTACAGCGGACATGCTACACCGGGTCTGGGATGAGTTTGATTACCGTGTGGATGTGTGTCGTGTGACCCAGGGTGCACACATTGAAGGATTGTAATTACCAAATGAGAAACTTGGACCGATGCCGCCGCTGACGGTGTATGTTGTGCCCGTGTAAGGTGAGAAATACATTTTATATTCACTTTTGAAACCGCACCATTCTTTTGTGTATGCCCTGTATATGTCATCATAAGGTGTAACATATTCATAATATTAACTATAAAATTGGCTTTTTATAGATTTTTAGGGTATAGGTTGTTGATTGTAATGTTCTCCTAGTTGCTCCTCCACCAATAGCGGCTTGGTGACCGTTTGATTAAAAAGTCACTCATTTCGGATTATTTTTCGGTTTTATAATCCAACTCCGATATTTACGTCTGTACGTGCACTAGCAATAAAAAAAGAACTGCGTGTATTTGTTGTAATATGTATCGGCCAGTTCCGAATTTTTTGGGGGCCTCTTTGTTATCATCGAAATACACAATATAGTTTATTACAAGACTTTACAAAACTGAAAGAAACGTAAATAGATTTTATTTAAAAGATTAAAAGAATTACATTTTATGATATAATGTCTCGTGATTGTTATAATTGATAAAAACCTTAAAAATTTTGCAGCATTTTTATGTCAATATCTATCTTTAAACCCTGTAGTTTAAGACGCCTATTGTCTTCCTGCGCTTGAACATTGGGATCGCAGTGTCGTAAGGCTTCCTATAAATGTCTCGCATTCTTCTGCGTTTCTCTTGCTCTACGTACGTAGAAGTATTGCAGTGAGCTGTTGGCCCGCCCTTTGAGTCCTACAAAATGTCTGAATGATTCATGATTTCAGAAGTTGAGCTCAGAAGAAAAGTTGTTTCTCAAGTGCACAATATAAGAGCTACACCAAATTTACGGTCTTGAATAAAAGGCAGTATGTGTTACAAATATGAGATGCTTGAAGTCACCGCTCTGTGTTTATGTTAAGGAGCGAGAATATCAGATGGGACGATATTACATATACTGATAACTCAGAGTATAATAATAATTCTTGGCTCAACAGCCCTGTATGGGCCTGGGCCTCCTCTTGCCTCCTCTTTTCGAGGTTACTAAGTCATGCGCATTCATGGCAGTTGGTGACCGGCCAGCTAGCCGCGCTTAGTGTTCTATCGATCCTGATGTGCACGCCAGAGCCATCTGGCAGGCAGTCAGGAGACTTGGATGAGAAATGGAGGCAATTTGGCTTACGCAACATTTTTATTCATGCCCGTAAGTTTCTTATACATGCCGTAAATCTACGACATGGGACCGACGGCTTTACTTCCCCTCCGAAGGAAGTGGTGCTCCGGATTTTTATCATCCTTAAAAATCCATCGACCTCGCTCGCGATCGAACCCGCGAACCGTGGCGAGCACGCTAACCACTAGTCCACCGAGGTCGACGATAACTCAGAGTATGGTGTGGGAATTAAAGAAAAAATTAACGCCTCTTAGAATTAAGTATATGTAAATAGGAAGCAATATTAACATTCATATACAATTACAAAGGAGAGACAAAGGCCGGAAGACCCAGAAGTAGAGTGCAAAACCAGATTTAAAATTTATAAACATCGCATTGAGCTTGTAGATGTCAATCCTCGAGCAGGAAGAAGAATAAGAAGTTATTTCAGTTTTGGAATAGGCCAGAGAGTCTAATCAAGGATGAAAAAGGTCAGTATTAAACAAGAATTATCTGAATGAAGCTGTAGACGTTTTTACTTTAAATAGTCTGAGATTTAAGTTACATCTTAAAATCGGCCTAATCTTTACGCTACATCTGAATTCCATTTTATAATTTTTCTTGTTTCGTTAAGTAAACTTACACCTTGTTTTATTCACTCCTTTACCGAACTCTCCAGCAGCTCCGAATGCAGACATACAGAGTCACAGGATTATTATTGGATAAGTGGAAGGAATGTGGAAGACTTCCTGGCGGCATTGTCTGGGGAAACAGAGGAAAAACATGGAAATAATCGGCCAATATTACCGATGTATGGATTAACTATTCGAACAAGTGACTAGCCGAGTACGAAGCAGGAGTAGCATAAGAAGCGGGAGTGGTATATGAAGCGGGAGTGGTATATGAAGCGGGAGTGGTATATGAAGCGGGAGTGGTATATGAAGCGGGAGTGGTATATGAAGCGGGAGTGGTATATGAAGCGGGAGTGGTATATGAAGCGGGAGTGGTATATGAAGCGGGAGTGGTATATTGAAGCGGGAGTGGTATATGAAGCGGGAGTGGTATATGAAGCGGGAGTGGTATATGAAGCGGGAGTGGTATATAAGCGGGAGTGGTATATGAAGCGGGAGTGGTATATGAAGCGGGAGTGGTATATGAAGCGGGAGTGGTATAATGAAGCGGGAGTGGTATATGAAGCGGGAGTGGTATATGAAGCGGGAGTGGTATATGAAGCGGGAGTGGTATATGAAGCGGGAGTGGTATATGAAGCGGGAGTGGTATATGAAGCGGGAGTGGTATATGAAGCGGGAGTGGTATATGAAGCGGGAGTGGTATATGAAGGGAGTGGTATATGAAGCGGGAGTGGTATATGAAGCGGGAGTGGTATATGAAGCGGGAGTGGTATATGAAGCGGGAGTGGTATATGAAGCGGGAGTGGTATATGAAGCGGGAGTGGTATATAAGCGGGAGTGGTATATAAGCGGGAGTGGTATATGAAGCGGGAGTGGTATATGAAGCGGGAGTGGTATATGAAGCGGGAGTGGTATATGAAGCGGGAGTGGTATATGAAGCGGGAGTGGTTATATGAAGCGGGAGTGGTATATGAAGCGGGAGTTGTATATGAAGCGGGAGTGGTATATGAAGCGGGAGTGGTATATGAAGCGGGAGTGTCATCCTCTGCAACGTAATGGTCGGAAAAGTTGCCTTCAGAACGCAATATTTTCGAAGGTGAGCTTGTCTTACAAACAAATTTGGAAAAGTGTATGTTACAGGCGTTTTGCGTCTCGGATTAATTGCATTTTTTAAGAAGATTCATTTTCGTTGTGTTATAGATAAGTATATGTATATCACAGTATATATTCATGCACAACCAAAGTAAATATTTAAATTTTATTTAGGAAACAATTTTCGGTTAACATAAGTCATCATAATGTCTTTTCTCTTAAGACGTCTAAGTGTGAGATCTCACATCTATTCCGCACTTAAAGTTTTTACTGAAAGTTCTTCAAAGAAAAATGGTGGCTTATGTTAAGACGAAATTTGTTGCCTAAATAAAATTTAAAAGTTACTTTAGTTGTGTGTGACTTTATACTGTGAAATATATACTAGTACATAATTGCATTTTTTCACAAGCAGTGCGCCTACGAAAAATATTTTCTCAATTTAAATGCAGTGCTGTGCAACTCGTTAATTTGCAGTAAATTACGTCGGAGATCCAAGTCTTCTGGGGTATAAACGCCGTGTCGACTTGTAGATACCTACAAACATTACTAAGAAAAAAATGTCTTGGACCTTGACGAAAAAGGTAGTACGTAATTCAAAATGTCGACTTTCTTTTCTCCTCGGATTCTTGACCTTCCAAGATGAGACCGACACCTTGTCCGAAACGTAGGTAAATAATTACCACACGACGTCGCGTAATATCCCAGAAGAGCGCAGATCTCATTAACGTCGCGGCAGAAGCCTGAAATCAATGCCGGTAACCGGCGAGTACGGCGTTATATTTCGGAGTACCTGAATCCTCTCCAACACCGCTGTGAGAACCTAAAATCCTCCACAGTAAATGTAGTGTTACTAATAAGAAAAGAACGTTGTGTTTAGTTGTCTCAGTAAAGTCGCACATAAAACTGAGCAACTTAATCCAAATTTTACACTTCTTTTCCCCTCGCCACTTCTTCACAGCACTTCTTCATAGCTGCACGGACGTAAACGCAGTTAAATAAAATTCTGGCCTCGAATTTTCAGTATATCACGGAAGCTACAATAACCCCACGTAAAATAGTTACACTCGTAACCTTTAGGGTGTGTTTATATTGGACAGATATATTTTGTTTTTGTGTTTTTTTGTGTCATTCTTTATGTAGGCTACCTTGCGACAGGTCCATAGCCTCTTCCAAAGCGAGTACTCCACAGGGTGCGATATAGTACTTCCCTTTTCAAGTTCCAGTAGTTTCTCTTTTCCGTAAGCATATGTAGTAGCTGCTTCGACTTCTTATTCCAGATCATTTTAGCATTTCTTCAATAGCGTGTTTTAGAAGGCAATTTCCACACAAGATATAATCAATCCAGTTGGCCTTTCTTTGTTTAATTTTATGTTGGATGTTACTGTTAGGTCCGTTGCTGACTGAAAATAAAATACAATGACATTTAACCCGGTACAATTCAATCTTATATGTGATCAAATAAGTAATGTTCTGCTGTACGTCTCTGCGTATGTCCACTCTCTCTCCTCGCCTCCTTACTTGACTCTTCTTCCTGCCCCTCCAAAAAATCAAGAAGTATTTCACTCTCCTCTTAAATATATGGTCATAATATTGTCTCACAACTATCAGTTGCCACTTGCTATTGGCTCGTTTATTATACAAATGTAGTCCACTCAGCCAGACATCGAAACGCTTAGCATATTAGCGGCTGAAGCGAGAAATAGGGTTATAAGTCAAATTATAACCGTCATACTTCATCTATTGATGCAGACAGCTGCTTGTACTGAAGTAACTTTCTTCTAGTTCCAAATATGTTCTTTTTGTTAGTTCTGTCACTGTGAAATCTCCTATTAACTGCGGTACGTAAATGTTTGATGTAGGCTACATAAAAATATGCTGCATTCATTTTCATGTTGCAGGAAATCGTACACGAAAATGTATATCAATATTGAGTAACTGTCATTTCCTTTAGCATGTGTTATCGAGTGCCTCTCGCTGTAATGACACTACATTTAATTACTAATTTTGACACATATTTTTAATATCCTTGCTTTTTGCATCAATTTTATAGATAAAGAGTGTGAAATAAATACAGGTGTTACCTGCAACGTTTTATCAAAAATATCGCATATTCAGTTAAGCCTTTTATTGAAATGTAAATAAAGTGAAAGTGAAGTTCACCCTATAACAGACCATGAAGGCCCAGAAGGGGAGTAGAGGTACAGCTCCAGTGTTTCTTTAACCCAGGCGCTAGATGCGGGTGTGTAGTCAACGCCACGCCCCGGCTGCTTTACCCCCTGAAAAGAGATCCAGTACCCATTATACTGGAGGCTGGGTGGGCCCCAGGAACGGTCTGGACGGCTGCGAAAATTTTGCCTCCACCGTGATTCGATCCCCGAACCGTCCATCCCGTGGCGATTCGCTTTATTGGAATGACAGGCACAAACAATGTGATATCAAACATAAAAATTATAGCATTCTTTCAATTTATTTTAAATATTCTACAATTTTAGAACAGCCCATTTTTTCCTTAATACCCTATTCTTCCAAATATATACATATATGAATAAATCTAACCTTCGTGTAAAAATAAGACTTAGAATTTCTGCTGCTAGCAAAAAACATATAAACGAAATGAACAATACGAGTAGACAGATATATTGAGTGGCTGAACTACCACATCAACTTGAATAAGAATAACACCCTTGAATATTTTCCTGTGCTTTTGATGGTGTAACTGTTTATCACAATGCTCCTCAAAATCAGCTGCTTCCTCTGGAAGAGTGTGATAAAGATAAAAAGTTAACTACAGTCCATCAAAGTAACATATCAAACTAAACTGAGGTCACACAAAGAAATTCCATAAATCTAGAACTGCACATCACACTTCAGCTGTGATGCTGTGTCAATAGGCGAGCAGTTCCTGAAGGATTATAATGCCTTTACCTTTGGGTTCAAGCAATGCAAGAATATTTTACTTGTCGTGTACTGCGTGAGATAAGACAGTGGAATCACAGAATGGACCGCCTGATGTAAGAGTGTATAGTCACAGAATGGACCGCCTGATGTAAGAGTGTATAGTCACAGAATGGACCGCCTGATGTAAGACTGTATAAGTCACAGAATGGACCGCCTGATGTAAGAGTGTATAGTCACAGAATGGACCGCCTGATGTAAGAGTGTATAGTCACAGAATGGACCGCCTGATGTAAGACTGTATAGTCACAGAATGGACCGCCTGATGTAAGAGTGTATAGTCACAGAATGGACCGCCTGATGTAAGACTGTATAGTCACAGAATGGACCGTCAAATGTAAGACTGTATAGTCACAGAATGGACCGCCTGATGTAAGAGTGTATAGTCACAGAATGGACCGCCTGATGTAAGAGTGTATAGCCACAGAATGGAACGCCTGATGTAAGACTGTATAGTCACAGAATGGACCGTCTAATGTAAGACTGTATAGTCACAGAATGGACCGCCTGATGTAAGAGTGTATAGTCACAGAATGGACTGCCTGATGTAAGAGTGTATAGTCACAGAATGGACCGCCTGATGTAAGAGTGTATAGTCACAGAATGGACCGCCTGATGTAAGACTGTATAGTCACAGAATGGACAGCCTGATGTAAGAGTGTATAGTCACAGAATGTACCGCCTGATGTAAGGTGTATAGTCACAGAATGGACCGCCTGATGTAAGACTGTATAGTCACAGAATGGACCGCCTGATGTAAGAGTGTATAGTCACAGAATGGACTGCCTGATGTAAGAGTGTATAGTCACAGAATGGACTGCCTGATGTAAGACTGTATAGTCACAGAATGGACCGCCTGATGTAAGACTGTATAGTCACAGAATGGACCGCCTGATGTAAGAGTGCATAGTCACAGAATGGACTGCCTGATGTAAGAGTGTATAGTCACAGAATGGACTGCCTGATGTAAGACTGTATAGTCACAGAATGGACCGCCTGATGTAAGACTGTATAGTCACAGAATGGACCGCCTGATGTAAGACTGTATAGTCACAGAATGGACCGCCTGATGTAAGAGTGTATAGTCACAGAATGGACCGCCTGATGTAAGACTGTATAGTCACACAACTGACCGCCTGAGTTAAGACAGTAGAGTTACAGAAGTGAGTACAATATGGCTACTGATGACATTTAAAAGGGAAAAGGTAAAGTGACCCAAGGTTCAGTATATGTTTGTACTTTGGGTCACCCCCAAGTTGTACCTTGGGACAGAAATAAAAAGAAAGGTAAAGTGAAGAGTAAATTTAATTGTCAAATTTTATGTAGTTACAGGGCCTATGGCCACTAAACTAATGAATACACAACAACTTACAAGATTAGGAATAGAAACCTTAGTGACAGAAGAAAAGTGTGTACCTTCAATATTTTTCCAAAAACATTCACTTAATATACGTACGTAATATGTATATGGACTTATTTTAATTTGGATATAGTCATATAACACTTGAAATTTTACAACGTGTACTCCTGTTCACACATAAAGATAACATGGGTCACTTTTCGTGATTTTATAATTTATTTCACTATGGAAACATCTATGAATAACTGATAGAACTGTGAAATGCATTTCTTTTGAGCGATCTTGAAGTGTCATGCTACGCAACAGTGTGTTGTTATGTCACGAAATTTCATGCTTTGCGCTCTTGAGACTATGACGTAGACGCGTAGCTTTGCACTTATACATATTAAGTTTACAAGTAACGTTAGAAGGAGCAGTTGCTCTGTCAGGGGCATCAGTACATGCTACAGCAGAGATTAAGCACACTTACACGCTTGACAGTTGTCTCTGAAGTGGGAGAATGATAACTCACATAGAGTTTGTTGAGAGAGCCTTCATATTTTACAGTAACAGAATTAGTGTCTTTTTTTATACAGTTGCATATATGTAATATAATTTAATTAATTGAAGCAGTGAATTGCAATGTAGCTGAAGGGTGAGTGTAATAGCAAATTTTGATAAGATGGAATCATAATAGATTTACAAATTTGCACTTGTTA
Organism: Reticulitermes speratus; assembly: GCA_021186555.1. Classification (NCBI taxonomy): domain Eukaryota; kingdom Metazoa; phylum Arthropoda; class Insecta; order Blattodea; family Rhinotermitidae; genus Reticulitermes; species Reticulitermes speratus. Next base: position 10,720,023 of record JAJKFL010000010.1, read on the forward strand.
GAAGTCTAAATATGTTACACTTCGTTTATCATCATTGTTATCATTATTATCATTATTTGTGGCGATGTTGGTAATAGTGTAGTCAATAATAATAGTAATAATAATAATAATAATAATAATTTTCATTTTCCATGGCGCAACAACCCCTAGAGGGCCAGTGCCTCCACATTTTCGAGGTTTCACGATCACACTCAGACACACCACAGTCGGTAGGACTCCTCTGGACGAGTGACCAGCCCGTCGCAGAGACCTCTACCTGACATCACACAAAAGTCACAGAAGACAGACATCCATGACGCCGGCGGGATTCGAACCCACAATCCCAGCAATCGAGCGGCCGCAGACCCACGCCTTAGACCGCACGGCCACTGGGATCGGCGATAATAATAATAATAATAATAATAATAATAAGTAAACCTGACATATAACGCGTGATAATATGAAAAACATATCAGTTAATATACACTACAATTTCGGGAGTTAGAAAAATGATCAAGAAGGAAGCAAAAATTATTTTAAAATGCAAATATCTCACAATAGAAATACAGGGCATGTGAAATGTAAAAACGAAAGTGATACGAATAATAGTACGGGCAACTTAAACCATCTCCAAATCATTCAGAAAATACGTACGTAATATACCGAGAAAGCACAACGTAAAGGAAATAACATGTTGGACACTACACAATACTAATTTAAAAGTACGAAACATTTTTCTAGTGAAATGGCATTACATGTACCATAAATTGTAAGCAAAAAAAAAAATTGTTGTAACATTCTGTACTCTACAGACATGTTTTGTGTCAGGTGTATAATTGTAAACACTCTGTGTATAAAGGTGGTAACAAATGTAATAATATACTGTGTTTGGAAAGGTCTGGGTAGTTAAATAAGGGTTCTCTCTGCCTTAACTTTGTCGGTTATAGCTTCAAAGTTTTGTACTTTCTTCACGTTCGTAATTCCAAGCTTATAGCACAATTTCTAACGCAGTAAGAATGGTCATAATCTATCTTCATGCAAAATTTAATATATCGTAACTCCAGTACTTCATTATTCATTGTTGCCTAAATTAGAGCTAAACGAAAATTTCGCAAGGCCACCATCTGCATGTTGTAATCTAAAATTCTTCACAGATGTTACAATTTCTTGCAGCCCTGTTGCCATAACTCATTTGAGAATCTGCTTTAAGTACTACATTATCCTTTCCAAACTCAGAAGTTCACAGACCCTCTTTGTTAAGGAATTAGAAATTACGATTAGAGTGAAACCAAGTGTGCTGATAGATGATCAGCTGGTTCAAAAGCTGAAATGAGTCACTGCTCACAAGCAACACCTTAAAACTCACATTAAAATGTAAGTACGTGCATTGAGTAAACAAAGTGAGCCAAAATATTATGGTTTCATTGATTATTTGCCTTTGGTGCTCTTTGACACTCAAAGCCTTATTAAGGTAAATTAATATTTAACAACCAACTAAATGCAAATAAAAGGGCATTTAGTTGGTTGTTAATTATTTAAAGAAAAAAATTCATGGCTTGTGTACGGCGACACAACCGCAATCGTTTAAGGCGTGAATCCTTCTTTGTGTTATTAGAGGAAGGGTAAGATGTAAATGAATAAAGTCTTGGTGGTTATAAGTGAAGTATAATTGTATTTATCAAAGGCCGATGATAGGAGAAGTAAGATACATATGGCATAGTAGCGGCGCACTCGAAGTACTCGCGCCGGCGTTGACGCGCTCGGCTTTCTTACGCTCTCTATACAATCTGCATCGTTCGGCATTAGTCAGTTTGGGCTTTTCTGATTCCTTTTGAATTTTCCTTTCCAATGATATACGTTTCATACATTTCTGTTCATATTTCCTTTACAATTTTTCAACATTATGAAAATTTTCTTCAACTCAGCACACTTATCGCCTTATAACTTTACAAATGTTATTCTATCGGTTATTATTGCTAAATAATATTTTAGATCCTGTTATTCTCTACACATCGACAGCAATTTGAACGTCCTATCTCTTCGCAATCCAAAGTTACACTGCCCAAACCCCGCGTGGCGTCGCCATTTACAGTGTTCAAGCGCAAGCGCTACCCCTCCCCCCCTCGAAGCTGCACACCCCCACTACCCACCATTTTAGATACGGACATGTACCCTGTATCCAACAAAATTTAATCATTACATTGTCATTTATAGGTTACGAGATATAAGCGCGACAAATCTTTCCATTTTTTGGTCGCTAGAGTTTTCGTAGAGACCCCCCTAGACCGGACCGAATTTAAAGACATATTCACGTCAAAATGCACTGTGAATGTAAATAAAAAAGGTAAATTAAGGTCGTCCCAGTACAAGACATGAAGCGTATGGAGTTGAGTGAGACGCAGCTCTGCTTATTCTTAATCTGGTAACTCGATGGAATGAGTGGTTAGTTTCACACCTTGGCGTTTTTACCCCCCTTACCACTTGAATAGAATCCTGGGTGGGCTACAGGACCGGTATGGACGAATTGTCAAGAGACAAATTTGTAAATCTTGCAATGAATCGAACAAAGATTCCTCGGTTTTCCATTTCTTTGCTTAGTCACAATATCAGCCACACTATCTTGGCTTCCATTGAAAGCTTTGGTAAGTGATAATGAATGTTAAGTTTAATTTGTTAAAACTTTCCACGTTACATGTAATAAAACCTTGTTTTTTTTTCTACATTTCAAATTGCTTATATTTCTAAAGGTAGAAATATAGTATTGTACGTATAAAATTGTACGTATTAAGGCAGGCAGCGGTACTGAAGAGCTAAAGTGACGTGTTGTGCCGTGGACCGATGATAGGCAAAAGTCTCAGTAATAAAAGAGAAAATTATGTTCGTATTTTCAGTTGTTAAGAAAATGCACACGTATGCGTAACTGCGTGACATACGTCGAGATATGGAATTTGAATTGGGTTCTAGGTTTTTCTCTTAGTTACATCAGAGTAATTTATGGCTCTGAAACCATCAGGATTGAGCAAAACCTTGTGCGGGCAGTGAGCCGGTCACTCACTACAGAATGCACACTTACCGACCAGGAAACCTTTGGGATGAAATCCCAAAAGAAGGAGGCTTTGGCCCACCTCGGGCTGTAACGCCATGGAAGAAGAAGAAGAAGAAGAAAACCTGGACATTATCAGTACGAGATGTAAACAAACATACTTGTATTTAACAGAAAATATTATGAAGGATACATGGTCCAGTTCAAACTGAAGAAGGATGGACAATAAGAAATAAAGAAGAATTGAAGAAATTAATAATAGGAGAAAATGTAGTTAAATACATAAAAGCACAGAGGATAAAATGGTGGGACATCTTAGCAGGATGGAAAAAACAAAAAGAAGGGGGAAGATTACAGAATGGAATGCCATAGGAAATGAGATATAAAGGACATCCAAAAAATAGATGGAAAGATGAAGTGCTGAATTATTTAAAGGAAATTAAAAGTGAGGAACTGGACATAACTCGTTAAAGACGGAACGCCTGGTGTGAATGGTGCAGAAGACCAAAACCCACAAAGGATTGTAACGTCAGCAGAAGAAGAAGAAGAAGATGTTTCCCAATTATACGCGTATAGACTGAACCAACATTATAGCTTGGTAGGCCAGTTACAATTCACCACGAAGGTTTCAATAAATTTGTTAAGATTTCTGTACGAATAACTCAACAATGGAGGAAATTTGGATTGTTGTATTATGGAGTTATGTAGGTTTACTCTGTACACATAGACGTAAGGAATGTAGCTGTCTATTTATGTTATTTACAACCGTATGAACAAGTCTGCTGCATGATAACCGCCTTAGACATTAATGCCTCTGTATTTGCGTACAGCTCTTTCGCTTCTGCCATAGTAATCGTTACATTTTATCAACTTAATTCAAATTAAATATAACGTCTGCACTTAACAGCCAACAGTGTATAGATCATCATCGTGTAGCTATCATGGATTTAGGCCACATGTTGACACGTTCCGGTCTCACTCAACATGAAGTCTCTTCAATGGTCTTTCCTGGTTCCTTCTGCCTTTTGGTGTGTAGTTTTTTATTATCCTGGGAAATCTATTATGAGGCATTTTATTTACATTTTGTATGCAATTTCTCTTGTAGTCCTGTATTTTAACCAAAACTGGGGTTATATTTAATTCCTTTGCTCTATCTATATTTATTTTATAATCTGTACAGTTTATAGAAAATTAGATAAAACCTTTTATTGAGGAACCTAACCGCAGGTCTTTTGTTAAATTCTTGTGTTACAGAAGATAATTTTACGATTTCTTTTTCCTTTCTTTCAAGTTTAGAGAGCCTAGAGCTTTGTACCCTCACTAAGTACAGGCAGTGTTACGGCTGTCTGGTTATCAGGACAACAGGACTGCAACAGGAACATGTCAGATTCATGCCTGGATTAACCTGCTTACCGGGACCAGTACAAAATACCGTTCTTCGATTACTAGTGACAAGTTAAATCCATTAGTGTTTAAAAATGTCCGTGGCTATAAACGAGTTTATGTTTTGGGCGCTTTTGCAAGGAACCGTTTGAAAATTTTCCCTATTACACACGGCCGTACACCTGTCTGTCCACATATAGCAACTTAAAACTGAATGTGGTGTTGAGAAGTCGCAGTAACTTTGGTGTCGGTGTTCAGACTGTGACCACAATACTGCGTCATCTGCAGCGGACATTTTAAGTGAAGTTCTGCTTGTGTTTGTGTTTGCGGCTGTAGACGAAGTCGCCATATATTTATCGAAGCAAAACGTGTTTCGAACAGAAATTGTAGAAAAACACCATTCTGTTTTTGTAAAACATATATTTTCCTTAATTCTTATGGTTTTAGGCTTTATTAAATAAATGTAGGAAAAAGGGTCAGAATTGTTTCGCAGTACGTAGGGTGTCTTAAGTTCTTGCAGCTTACAGTGGCCTTTCATTGTGGATGTGATCATTAGAGATATCTGCTGTGACTATGACTACAAGTAAGAATATGACTGTGTGATTGTGTCATTTACTGTGACTGTCTGTGACTGTGTGACTGAATGTATGACTGACTGATTTTTTGACTATGTGACTGTGTGACAGAAATTGTGTGTGTGACTGTGACTGTGTGGTTTGTATGACCGTGCGACTGTGTGACTATTTTCAGTGTGTGATTGTGTAACTTTGGCTGTGATTGTGCGACTGTAACTGAGTGTGATTTTGACTGTGACAATGTGACTGTTTGTGAGATTTATTGACTGTGTTTGTGATTCTGTGACTGTGACTGATTTGTATGACCGTGCGACTGTGTGACTATTTTTAGTGTGTGATTGTGTAACTTTGGCTGTGATTGTGCGACTGTGACTGAATGTGATTGTGTGACTGTGACTATGTGACTGGCCGAGAGAATGTGATTGACTGTGGCTGTGATTGTATGACTGTGACTGAATGTGATTGTGTGACCGTGTGACTGTGACTATGTTACTAGCTGTGAAAGTGTGATTGACTGTGCCTGGCTGTGTGACTGTGATTGTAACTATGTGATTCTGAGTGTGACTATGACGGAGTGTAGCTGTGTGACTGAGTGACTGTGACTGTGGATATGACCTCGTCTCTCGCATCGACTTCCGCCATCGGCTTATATGGTTATGTGCATTTATGCATTTGTCCAAAATAGTAATAATGGCTATAATCCTCATTTCCCCCATAAACTAGTTCCTTAACCAAGGCAATATATTTGTGCAAAGGATCATGGATGGAGATTGTTAGAGCCAATAGACCAAAGAGAGTACGGCAGGAAACCTTGTGAGCACGAGTTTATTCGGAGAACATTTGCTGCTACAGAATCTGGCTTAAGCATCCTAATATGGATGTTATGATGAAAGACTGAGGACAATACAAAAACACAGTGTTCTAAAGAATGTTGAAACATACAGTCGGACTGTGTAAACAGCATGGCAATATATTTTAATTCTATGGTTCATTTGTGAGCTGAGTGTTTATTAAAAACTCTCCTGTAATTTAAATGTACAACGTATTCACAAAGCAATTAATATCACGTTAAATTCTGTCTCAGGGAATGTTGTATGTTATTTAACTCAGAATCGTTTGTATTCTACCTTGTAATTAAAAAACAGATTAAAATAAAAAAAATAATTTCTTCTCTTAATTTTTATGGGTGTGAAACTTAGTATCTTCCTCAGAGAAGTACGTAACGAGAATGTAAAGGTGTTCGCTTTACGGTATTGGTGATAACAAATAGAGCCGAGGGAGCAAGAGGCTGGACAAAGTTACATGATATTTTTTTTGTATAGCTCTACAGCCCTATATGGGCCTGGGCCTTCTCATTTCGAGGTTTCATGATCACACACATTAGACACACCACACTCGGTAGGACTCCTCTGGACGAGGGACCAGCTCGTCGCAGAGACCTCTACCTGACATCACACAACACTCACAAGAGACAGACATCTATGACCCCGGTGGGATTCGAACCCACAATCTCAGTAAGCGATCGGCCGCAGACCCACGCCTTAGACCGCACGGCCACTGGGATCGGCAAAGTTACATGATTAGGAGCTACTAAATTGTATTTGCGTTTCAGCTAGTATGTTAAGGGCTACGTAGAGACTAAGGCGGTATATGCAGCAAGCATGAACGAGACATTGAGTACATTTTGTCGACAACTGTGAAGGGAAAAGGCCATTTCAGAAATTAACTGTTTAACTGTTAGCTTCTCTAGAAGTATAAACATCATTTATTTTTGTGATGTAGAATTCATCTAACAATGGCCTGGACGTCCCAAAGTCCTCCCTTTTATCAGATATTTTTCTGCATGCTATCGGACGTAATAATATCCTGCCAGTACTTAACATGACGTAATTTTAAATTAGTCTCAGTATTTACAGAACGTATCTTTTATCTCTGGCTTGAGCAAGGCAGTGTCACGTGATGTCGGGGCGTATGCAGGTTTCCTAAGAGGTAATACTGTTCTGGTGGCAGATAAAAGGAACAATTTGTATGTGCCATAACATAGTATTTATGGTACTTAATTCAGAAATAGCAAAAAAGTTAAATGTCGTGGTTTAATTTAATAATATGCGTCTTGCATTAAAACGCACATGTGAACAAGAAATCATAAATTTTCTACATTTCCCTGATTGTTATTATTATTATTATTATTATTTACTGCAATTGGGTTTTCACCCGGTGGCAGTAGTCCTTACACTAGTACACACAATACAAATGTTTTCACCCGGTGGCAGTAGTCCTTACACTAGTGCACACAATACAAATGTTTTCACCCGGTGGCAGTAGTCCTTACACTAGTACACACAATACAAATGTTTTCACCCGGTGGCAGTAGTCCTTACACTAGTACATACAATACAAATGTTTTCACCCTGTGGCAGTAGTCCTTACACTAGTACACACAATACAAATGTTTTCACCCGGTGGCAGTAGTCCTTACACTAGTACACACAATACAAATGTTTTCACCCGGTGGCAGTAGTCCTTACACTAGTACACACAATACAAATGTTTTCACCCGGTGGCAGTAGTCCTTACACAGTACACACAATACAAATGTTTTCACCCGGTGGCAGTAGTCCTTACACAGTACACACAATACAAATGTTTTCACCCGGTGGCAGTAGTCCTTACACAGTACGCACAATACAAATGTTTTCACCCGGTGGCAGTAGTCCTTACACAGTACACACAATACAAATATTTTCACCCGGTGGCAGTAGTCCTTACACAGTACACATAATACAAATGTTTTCACCCGGTGGCAGTAGTCCTTACACAGTACACACAATACAAATGTTTTACCTGTGGCAGTATCCTTACACTAGTACACACAATACAAATGTTTTCACCCGGTGGCAGTAGTCTTACACTAGTACAAACAATACAAATGTTTTCACGCGGTGGCAGTAGTCCTTACACAGTACACACAATACAAATGTTTTCACCCGGTGGCAGTAGTCCTACACTAGTACACACAATACAAATGGACATATAATATACATAAAAGTAACAATACAAAACAAACTATACACAATTACAAAACAAGATACATACAGTAAATACAAGTACACACATTACAAAAACATCCACACCTTACAAATACATTTCCACACCTTACAAAAAAACCCATACACATACAAAACAAAATACATACAGTAAATACAAGTACACACCTTAACCATCACCGTAAAAAAAAAAGAAGTTAACTGATTTTAGTACTTACAGAAAACCACTCGCAACACGCCAGTAATAAATCAAAATGTATGCACCCCCAAACTTCATAAAATATGAAAAATAGAAGTTCTGATTAAAATGCTTCCTAAATAACCACAATAAAATAAGAAATATAAATACAAAATATTGAAAAAATGTATATATTATTGATTAATTACCTAATTATAACATAATAAATAAAAATACAAGCAATTCTATCAGAATTAAAACACAGGTAGGTGATTTGTACATATATGTAGATAAAATGTAGAGACATCAGTCAGGTATTTTAAGACCAAAAATCTTGAAAACATCTTTGAGAACAAGAAGTACAATAAAAATAACCTGTGTCCCATAAAACAGAAAGCTAACCCCTATGATATCTGTGGTTTATACAAGTTGAAATGTTCAGATCTGTGACAACATTTATTTCTATAAACCGGTCGTAACTTCAAACTAGATATAAGCAGAAGGTTCACGTCTACTTGGATATTACGGCTTGTGGACTGGTAAAGAGATTCAGACGTTTCGAATAACCGTAATGTTTCCATCCTCAGGGTTTTGAGTCCAAGAAGACTCTTGTTCTTATACTACTTGACACAGAAGATAGGAGTACTACGATTCTCCGAAACGTCTGTAACTGTTTACCAGTCGATACAGAGTAGCACCGCTGATGCAGTCTCATGTATCGAGATATAGACAGCGCATAAAGGACATTTGAAGATAGGCAAAGTTTATGCTGAGACCTTACCACGGAAAAGTGGAAGACACCGGGGACATTAGAAGTTTCAAAGCTAGAAGAAAATGTTCTAATATGTTAGAAGAATTTCACATTCATCACAACGCAAGACAACGTGCACTATAGCGTTATATTTACGTAGATACTGTAATGAGAGATTTTAACAAGCATTGAAAATCAAATCAAAACTCTGAGTGTGAAATTCTACGCACCAATTATATCTCTGTGTTGCAATATATAACTTCCTTAGCAATATAGGCAATGTACATAAAACGTAACATTCTGGCGCGTTCGCGTAACCATTGTTTCAGTGGAAACACAACAATGCATTCTGTGTGTGTCACAGTCAGATATAAAGAATATTAAGTGTTGCGCAACAATGCTTTCGTGGAAAAGTTATGTACAAAATTTATGTTATTGGCAACAATAAAACGTACGTAGTTCTCCATGTAAAGTGCCCGATGCTGCATTGAAACAAAATAATGTTCGTTTGTTCATAACATTCTATAGACGTACAGTTTGGTTAAACTGATCATAATGACAGATAAGTAGATGTGCAGTTGACCAGTTTTAGTTTTGCCGTGAAACAATTTACGAGATCAGACGGAATTACTCGCTATTGAAGCAGTAAGTATTAAATATGAACAGTGTGTGTCTGCATTCGTGCCTTTGTTATCTGGCATGCAAATCGCATCTTTTCTGCGCCATATTATGTTGTCATGTGTAGCCTGTCTAGCTCTATCACACTTTCCACATTATCTCATAAACTACACGATTTTCAACAACAACAAAATATTGAACATAAAATGTGTGTTTTGATTTTCTCTATAAATTTGAAATATTTCTTATTTTAAGAAGAATCCGGCGAGATATTATCATAATTCTGCATAGGTCTTCATGTAAAGTACCGTTATTCTTGTCAGCTTTTAATTTCACTTAATTTTCTAACAGTTTTTCGAAAAACACAGAAATATAAATTTTCATAAAGTTCCGACCAGTGGAATCCGAGTTTTTCCATACAGACCGACAGACAGATATGAAGAAGCTAATAGTCACTTTTTGCAATTTTGCAAAAGCGCCTAAAAACTTTTGCACGTCAAATAAGCCGATATTATCCAAATCAACTTCCTGTTTTCCTTAACATGCTATGAATTTTAAAATATGTAAAAAAATATATTTTATTATAGAATGCGGAAACTGTGACCAAATCTAAATTACGGACAAATAATTGCCAAAACGTAATTATACTGTAATAGACTGGATTTTAATTTTATTTGTAAATAAGTGTGACTGAAGAAATGTAATATGTTATTTGAAATTTCGTACATATTGCTATCGTAAGATATAGTTCTGTCTTCGCTTTGTGCATTTGTCTGATATTTGTACACAGGATGCGCTGATACATGTTACAAGTTATATCAGTTGCTTTTGACGGAAATAAATAGATAGTTGTAGACCTATAGAAAGGCGCATCTTCATGGAGATAGAGTATAAATTAAGAGAATGTCTGACAGGAATTCGAAGGAGGGCGATGTTGCCAACTTGTTTTGCCATCATGTGACATCAAATATCATATTGACTGTTTCTGACTGTTATACACGAGTGAACGCCAGGATGCATCTGTTTTTTATTCGGAGACTCGAGTCGTCTTCACTGCACTCTGTCAGATTTCTTTCTTGTTTTCTGCATCAGATATTTGTGCTTATAGCACTGTGTGTGTTTATCTCGATGTCTTAGTGTTCACAAAAAAAATTATTTATTTTTGTCTCTTCTTCCCAGTTTCGTTTTTGTATTCCGCCTTTCTTGAAGTCTCGTTGGATTCTCCATTCACCTCCTTTTCTTTTATTGCTCTACGCACCCTCTTCCACTTCCTCCACTTTTCGCTGTCTCCAAGAAATTTTACCTCAAATGTATTTTCCATCTTTCGTTTTCATTATGATGACCTAAGCAAGCTCGAAAGGATAAGACGGATGTACAAAATATGTAATAAATTTCGCATTTGTTTGTTGAGTTTTGAGCATCTTAGCTTGCAAGTGCTGCTGTCTACCAGTGAGATGTTGAAAACAGCCTTGGGGTGCTGTCTTCGACTAAATTGAATTACTATTCATTGCTGGCTGGTGTAAACAAGATTGCAAGTAGACGATTTCTTTATAACATGGCTCATTTTACATTTCTTCTGTCTGGATTTACAGGGTTGTATAAAACAGTTACGTTATGTGTTGTAGCAAATAATTCTCTGACTTTGAACATGAAATTTCTTATAAGACATGCTTAGAGAGGTTCGTTTTTAAACTCAAAAATGATAGCGGCCTTTTTCAGTTTATCGTCTTTGGTTATGAAGTTTCGGAATCTGTCGCCGCTTCCATCATCAGTTAAAAATTGTAGTACTAATCTTAGTACGTTGACGCCATTAAATTGTAATAATAGGACGGATAAGAATTAGCTTAATCTAATGGATCCAGCGGAACAGGCTTCGTGTTTTGTTACTTTATAGCGATGGCGAAGGCAGAGACAGCTTCTGAAATGAAGTGTTTTAACTAAAAACGAGAGGTGGGAGAATTACAGTGTATGTGTTAATTGAAGCATTTTTCATGCTGTGTTCAAACCACTTGTGCCCAACTTTGTGCAATTTAAAACATCGTAAGGGATACAAAAATTGAATTTAACCCTTTGAAAGGAGGGTGAGATTGGTGTGAAAGGGAAGAAAATAAATTAATCTCCTATTAATCCCGTCACCATATCCACGTCAGTAACCTTAATATAAAACCGTAGACTATTGAATGAAATTCGAATTTCAATAAGATGATAAAATGTCAACATTATATGAACGAAGAGGTTAGGTGCGTCTGTGATATGAAATTATCGCGACGGAAGCTGTGTAGAAAGAAGAGTCTTATGTAATGTGTAATTGTGTAGCCTGGTAGCTGGCTACTAACGTCTGAGGATACGCTCTCTCCGTATTCAGAGTGGAAGGTGAAGCTAACAGTTTGTTCCAAAGCGTTTATAAATTTCTTCCAGACTGCGTGATGTAGAATCCATGTGAAGAGCAGATTAAGCTTCCTGAATGACTGTTACCTGTTAAGTACACAATCTTTTACCTACCGTATACATGCAGACGAACAAGACACGCCTATTATTATTTGTTGCCTTATATTCATATCAGTAACAATGTCGATCTCTTATTTAACGTAAGAACGTATGTTGCTGTGTGACAGAATATTTTTATACCATCAAATTATATATTTTTAACATATGTTGTTTTTATAACATTTTGTATTCACATATACCTCCTAATTTTTTGAATGGTAACTTTTATATTTATGGAGGTCATTTAGTCAAAGCAAATGGAATCATTAGGGTTTTAAAGTACATCTGACAAAATACACCATTTCATATAATAAATTTAAATATGTTGAAATATATACTAAATTTAAATGACATTTATCAAACATTAATGGTATCGGTTATGATTGAAAAGTGCGATATAAATATATACAAATATATATATAATGCAATAAATACAACATATAATAAATATTACGGACGGTATTAGTATAAGAAAATTTTCACAAATTGAAAATTAACCGTTTTAAAATATATTGGAATTGCGTGAGAACAGTATGCTGAGGAAACCTTTGGGCCTAGGTTGAAGGAAGCACCTGAAGAAGAACAAAATATTATGTTATAATGAGGAACTTTAAAATTTGTGTTCCTTACAACCTATTATGAGGGTGATCAAATGAAGGAGTTGGATAGAGAGGGATATATACCTTACCTGGGGAGACGAGAAGGTGTTAATAATTTTAATCGGGAAATCGTGAAGGAAATAGACAGCTTAGAAGATACAGGCGTAGAAGGCAGGACAATATCGATCTGATAACAAGAAAAGGCAGGAAATGACAATGTTGATTGAGTTCAGCTGCTTTTAGATAACATCCAATAACTGGCTTTCGTGGAGACGAAAACAAACTTTTGATTTCAATAAATTAGCAACATTCTTTGACTGAGGATTTTTACATTCTTGAGAGGAGTTAGTTTGTTCATGTATTTAACTAACAAAAATGTCCCTATAGACAAGGAGACATCAAAATATTTAAAATTATGAGTTATAATTTTCTACAAATCCAGACACGGAATTTGCAGAGAGGAACGTTATACGTTTGAAGCAAAAATCTATGTAGGTTATTGGTGTGTGTTTTGTTGTTTCTTGTTATTCACGTGATGTCGGTTGAACTGTTGTCGAAACAAATTTTACGGCTTCTGCACATGAAGTGAAAATGTATATAAGCTATCAGCAAACCAGTTTCCCGATGAAACTACATTTTTATTTATCTCTGGATAAATTTACATGAAATCACTAGATATCATAACACAAAAGCTTCGGAAAAAACGAGTGAAATATTTCCAACTCTAGTGCTGACTAGCAGGACTACAACTGCCTTGCTTTAAAGCGTTGGACGTGGCTATATACCCATAGGACGCGGTGATTAGCTGCTTATATGGTTAGCTGAAATGCGAGCTTTTGCCTTTTGAAGGGAAAATAATTTCGTTTTATCTGTGAAATTCCTGAGATGATCTGTGTGACCGCAACATTACTGGGATACCTAAAGTGGTGTGAAACGCTTTTTAAACGGCACACCTGGGATCATAGCCCGGGCAGTAATTCGCAATCAAAACTGATTCCACCCTTAATCTTAGTTTTCTGCATTACGATCTGTCTTACCAGACACTTGGTAGCTGTCTCCAGTGTCATGAAGGAAGAATTAGCGAGGGGCAGTCAGAAACCGTAAATGAGGGTAACTGTCCCCGGGCCAAGTTACTGAAGGGCGCCCCCTCTGCGCCCCCTATCCCAATGCTAAGAAATGGTAAGATTCTAAAATTTATTACTTGTGTACTCGTATGTATTTTGTCCATTTTAGTAATTTAAAAGTAAGAAATAAAGTAACTATATATAATATAATATTGTATACAGGTTGAGCAAAAATGTACTGCCAAACCTGTAGGAAGGGAGTCTAGAGCACAGCACAAAAAAAATATTGTTTTATGAACATAGGCCTTCTAAAGCATGGTTTCCGAGTTACGGCCTACTGATGATTAAAGAAAATGCTCAAAGTGTCCACCTTGAGCTTCGACACATGACATTGCACGTTTGAACAGCGATTGCCTGACTCGCTGCAAAATTCCAGTTGTCGTACGAATCATCTCAACTCATTCTGTACTCCTTATTGCAAGTTCTGGAGGTCGCTGACTTCTGTAGTATAAACAGTAGACTGCAGATGTCACCAGAGATAAAAATGTGAGGGATTTAAATCAGGGGAACGATCAGGCCTTGCTATTGGTCCACCTCGTCCTATCCATTGTTCCGGAAACACTGTTCAAGAATTCCCGAAATGCAAGAAAGAAAGTGGTGGTGCGCCATCATGCATGAAATACAAAAGAATCCTAGTCTGCAAATCCACATCTTGCAACAGCTCTGGAAGGAAGTTTCCTTAGGAAATCACGGTAAATAACCCCAGTAAGACATGGTGGAAGAATGTAGGATCACAGAAGTCTGTCTCCTGCAATGCCTGCATGGAAACTCGAGGTGGACACTTTGAAGGTTTTCTTTAATCGTCAGCAAGCCGTAACTCGGAAACAACAGTTCAGAAGGCCCATGTTCATAAAATGTTTTTAATGCATTGTTTTGCCTATTCATCTTCTGTTGCTCTGACCGTTCATTTTTTATTCAGTCTAATATGTGATGTAAATAGTGTTCCTATTATATCGGCGTATTATGCTATAGGTAATCCCGTCCAATTGCGTGGTTAACATGTTTGTTGTAATATTGGTTATTAACTTATTGTTTTATTGTAAACATAACTGAAATCAGTCATTTTGAGGGTAGAGAATTTACACAATAGAAACACATTACGTTTAACATTAGTTCCTCAATAACCATTTCATTACAACATTTTTCGTAAAAGTTTTTTGTGTGACAAAGCTGTTTGTTTATAATATGTATATGTAACATGAGCCTTAACATGGATGAAGGCCCACATGCTGTGATGCTCACATTTCAAATGCGACTCGCTTAATTTTGATCGGCACGAAAATTGTCTTAAATAAATATTGTCTATTTTACATTTAATTCTTGAGAAACTTCTGTGGCGGCATGCCATATTTTATAAAACCGCGGATTTAAATATTCATCAAATCTTAGATCCGTCTGCTTTATCTTCTTAAGTGTGTTATTTAACGATGCTGTAGATTGCCAATTATGTAGCGTGTTTAATAACTGAATGAGTGTGGGGCATTTGTGGAAAAATAGTGACAAGTGACAAAAGAAATACTCAGAGAAAAGCTCATTTCAATGCTTTGTTCACATGAAGTATCACTTGGGCTGGCATATGGTCAAACCAGGACCTCCGAGGTGAAAGGTCGGTGACTAACCGCCTGAGCCATGGCACGGGAGAGATTTTTATTAATTCACGCCTCCTCTTTTAAAGTATTTGTAAAGAGAGTATCAAAATACAATTTACGAATTAGAAATCCACAGGCAATGTCGTAAAGAACAGACTATAACTCTTAAGCAGTGCTTATGTTCCCTAAGCACTTGCTGTGAATTAAGGCATTAATGCTGTTTGAACATTTGGTGCATATGAAACACATTCTGCTAACAACAATTGTATGGCCCTGTATATTCTAGTTACCTGCACAGTGCTGTATGTTTTGCGGCTCAGAACCGCTGAACGACACACAGATGTTGCAAAGCGACGTAACTATGCATGTTTTGCGTCACGTTCGCTTTTAGCGTCACGTTTATGGCTATTCTGCAGCCGTTATTTAAGTATGAATAGTCCTATATATAAAATTTTGCTAAGATGGAATTTCTAAGTTGATTTTACCCCAAGGAACTGCGTGTAGATAATACTGTCATAATACGGGATTTTGGGTTATGAAAAAGGATAGTTTTAGTCGATGGGTGACGCGATATTTGAGATTTCCTTATCGGTTGATTATTTCTACCAACAAATGCACCAAGACAAGTTTGTCACTGTTTTCTTTACTGAAAGAGTGCCCCAATACGCATTTCGGCAATTACATTGCTATCATCAGGGGTTTTTTTAAGTGAGATGTTACATAGACCAATCTTAAGTTACGTCATAACAGTAGGTCAATATTTGTTGTTACCACTTCATAAAATTTGTATAATTAGTGGTATTATTAAGTTGCTAAAAGTTATTAAAATTAAGAGTAAAATCAATTGGTATATATAAAATACTTGCTGTAGTATACTTTAATAATTAATTAATGGCAGCGTGGTCCTATTTTCCGGTGTGTATTCCAGTTATTTGTTTGTTTTGCTGTTAGGTAGGACCTCTTTCCTTCGCGTCTGCTTGGTCTGTGGTCTTATCGGTGTTACTGAAAGTTAAAGTCTTCTGGTACGTTGCTTTATGTCGTTGTGTTATGTTGTTGACGTTATATTTTCCGACGTTTCGAAACATCGCAGTGCCTTTGTCAAGCTATCCGAGAATAAATATATGTACAGACGTGTTGCATTTCTTTCCAGATTTATTTGTTCTCACTCTTACTGCCCTTAATGGGCGCAGCATTATTTGCAATTTTGATTTCCACTTTTGGCTTCTATCTCTCTATCTCGACACTTGGCTGTTCGTAGAGTAAGGAACTCGAATTTATTTAAAATTAATTGTCTTACACATCTTTACTCAGTGAAAATTATGTCACTGTTTTAAGTGATAACTGCACTGCGTGATAATATTTTTTTTGTGTTTTAAGTGTACGTAAGGACGCTGTCAGTTGCTAAGTTTATAATGTGTCTGTAATTGATGAATGAATAATTATGGATCAGTAGTAGAAAAGTACGGACAGTAAAAACCCGAAATACTCTGAGATATACCTTTCCCAGTGGCACTGTTCCTCTGGCCTTGTATAAAACCCAGGCCTCCGAGGTGAGAGACTGGAGACTGACCGCCCGAAACATGACTCAGCCACTATGTTACATGATTTTAGAAATGTACTACCGCGATTAATTCTTGGCACGTGTTTGTTACACAAATTGCGGTAACCTGTAAAATCTTCCATTGCAGATCAGAGCGTAACTAAACATGAAGCACAAGAAAAGGCGTGTGTTTTGATTTTCAGAAAGGCTTTTACACTTTGCTTCTCCAGATACATGGGAAGGGCAATATCCTTCACTTCAGTTAAACTGCAGCAGAAATATAACACACAAACTTCAAATATATATAAAACTTAGTTATAATAATAATAATAACCATGGCTCGACAGCCCTATATGGGTCTGGGCCTCCTCTTTCCGAGGTTACATGGTCTGCGCATTTGTGGTAGTTCGGAGACCAGCCGACTGGCCGCGCTGTTCAACTCAATCCTGATGTGACTGCCAGATCCATCTGGCAGGCAGTCAGGAGACTTGGGTGAGAAATGGCCGCTTGAATTTCGCTTACAAGCACCACTAATAAAATTTAATTTTGTTCGTATTGATATTTACAGTTCATTTGTCTTCTTATTTCTTGTGTCTGTGTAAAATACAGAAAACTGTATGTCAATATATTCCCATTTCATTTGCGCGTAGGTGTGAAAAATGAGGGCTAAGCTGGGACCGACCTAGCCCTTTATTAATCGCTTCGAACCCAGGACTATTACCGCTTCTGATGTTTGATATTTTCAGTAAGAGAAATATCCCTTGCTATTTCTCACTATTTGTCAGTACTTTATTATCTATTTTGATCGAATCCTTCATATAGTCATAATACTAATGTTCTTATTTTTAACATAATTATTTTGTTAGATAGTATATATATATATATATTTACAGCTTTTTGAGGTCATGTACTATGCATAGACAGATTTTCAACGCTTGATCAAAACATCATCACATCATCAGTCCAACACAACTATATATTCTCAGAAAATGGAACATGTTTCGGATTAAATAATCTATCATCAGCCTAAATACAGATTTAAATTGCAGGCAAAAATAAAAATCATATTACTACATTACTGCATTAATAGATATTTAATTCTGTACATGAAATATCTGCCTCAGATATAGGCTATTGCCTCTTCTGATGGTAGTGCATTTGGTGATAGGCGAAACGTGAAAGTAGTCTACCATTTCGCCTGTCAGCTTTTGAACTGATAGTGACTTTTCAACAAAATAGAAGTGTAATTTGCGCTCGAAATACGTGAGTTTCTTTAGTGCTTTCGCAAATAAACGCTTAAACAAGATTCACTTAACAATCAATTATACTATTATACTATTTAATATATAATAGTGCAGTTGTTGGTTGTTAAGTGAATTTTAATACCATAATGCAAGGTAAGCGAAAAGCAAAATTGCTTAAACAAGAGTTTAACATATACGTACACAACGCTTTTGGCAGAAGGAATTATGATACACTAAGATTGATTATCGTCGAGTTGCTTATAAGAAAGGTTAAGCTTGTAAACGTTATTCATGTTTAGTTCTAAACTGTCAAGTTAACGTTCTGAATGTAAATATGATTACGAAAACCCAAGGCACGTTTATTACCTTCAGTGTAAATAAAAAAAGGAAAAATTTTAAATTTTTACTAAAAATTTGTGAACAAAACAACTGCTATTAATCTTGTTAACTTTTAAATTATTCATGTACTAAAGAACAAATATACCCGACCTGTGTGTGTGTTTGTGTGAGTATATAGGGAAACCTTTTAAGTGCCACTTCAATACCACTATATTAAATAAGAAAACTAAATCTAATTTAAAAGTATTTTAACCTCAGCACAGGCTTTATTGTCCCTTCTGCGCGAGAGGTCCTGTATGTCTGTGTTAGGAAACATGTTTGACTTGTCAGTAACCTTTTTAGTTCGGAAGCAAACACATAGTCTTAACTAACTCCATGGAGCAGAGTCCTTCTTGAGAAGCTAACAGGTCCTCAGCTAGTCAAGAAATTCCCCCATAGTCTTGTATTTATTTAATTAGCACGAAATTTGTAAGATATATACAAAGACGTACATTATATTACGCGCAAAATTTTGTGTTGCTTTCTCCTTTACACGTTCTATTTAACTGGAGACGAATGGATAAATATTTCTACGTTCAGGTCTTTGTGCAAAGTGTCCATTACACTGATGAATATTTGGAAATTCATTGACCACTTTCCAATCTTGCATTAACTTCACCCACGAAAATTGACGTTACAGGCAAAGAAAATCAGAGCGACATTACGCCATAGTGTGTACCGACTTATGTGCTGATCTTGATAAGCTTGATATCAGATGAAAATAGAATTAACTTTAGTTGAAAAGCATGCTGAATATATGTCTTCTCTAAGGGAATGTAGCGTGATAGATTAGTAAACTTCATACACAAAAATTTTATATAAAACGAAGTAATTTCACCATGTATTTTCAGTTTTATTTCCATGTGACTGCAAAATTCCAAGCTAGCTCTTTGGGTTTTAGGAAGGTATAGCTTTTAATTACAATGGAATTTCGCTTTAAATTAGAGTTTAATACAATA
Organism: Reticulitermes speratus; assembly: GCA_021186555.1. NCBI lineage: Eukaryota > Metazoa > Arthropoda > Insecta > Blattodea > Rhinotermitidae > Reticulitermes > Reticulitermes speratus. Next base: position 10,739,517 of record JAJKFL010000010.1, read on the forward strand.
TTTACGTCACTGCAGTCTGATGAGTTTATGAACGCGCAAAGCTGAACTCGTGTATTCCCTGAGTAATTTATTCTTACGGCAGACAAAATATTAGCAGTATTCCCTACTAGCTATATTTTTTTATGTATATTTTAATTATTAAATACAATAAATTTCGTCCCCCCAGTGAAAGTTAATTTAACTTGCGCCATAAACGTGAAATTAATTAAGAAAAATTTCATTAATACTTTCATTTCCTTTGTGATGTATGTGGTATAGTCTTATGAGGGATTGCATTGTTATTACTTTGACAGTACTGTTGACAGCTTCCGTCAGCCGACAGCCGTTGTTGACTTCGACGAAACCTTTTATGGAATAAACATTGAAACACAAAGATGAACCTTAACTCTATAATTGATTAACTCACACCAACAAATGGTTAAACTCTAAGTTAAGCTTTAACTGTTCTGATGTAACTCAAGAACATTGGTCTATGTACAAACCTGAACGATCCCCCTGATGATGGCAATATAGAAGTGTCGAAATGCGTATTGGGGTAATCTTTTAATAAAGAAATTAGTGACAAACTTGTTTTGGTGCATTTGTTGGTGTGAGTTGATCAATTGTACAAAAATTAACGGTGAATAAAATGTGAAATTCATAACTTAAACTTAACTAGTTTACTGACTGTAACTGAGAGCCTAAATTTCACCGCAACCACAGGATAAAATTCGACACGGTCTTGAGCCACTTTAATCCAGTGTACATCCTCTTACTACGCCTGTATTCTTTGGACAAGCATTTTTCCCTGAGAATTAAAAACAATGAGAATATCATCAAATGTAGCATGAGTGGCAGAAATTGGAAATGCATACAAAATTTTAGTCTGTGTACCTGTATGAGGAAACCACTTGGAGAGCAGGAGACTAATATTAATACCGATAATAAGAAAAATATATGTGAACATTTTGGTTGGATTCATTAGGCTAAGTACTTGTCTGCTTTCCTGTCAATGTAAAGGAGATAATTAAACTTCGGCTCCTAAAAATGCTAGGGATTTTCTTGATCGAGCGAGAGACTATCACATTCAAAGGGACAAAGTTCCGTGGCCTTTGGCCTGCCATACATAAGGGATATATAATTAGTTGACGTGATATATAACACACGCACAACTCATACATGTTAACAGCACGCACTTTTAGACTCATCTTTCCGCTGAAAACCTTTTAAATATTAATATAATATGCTATGCACGTATTTTAGTTGAAGTGAAAATATAAATACAAAATAAAACAGTAAAGAAAATCGTAATTTACAAGACTCCATGGAGCGGAATGCTTCCTGAAAAGCTAGCAAGTCCTCAGCTAGTCAAGAAATTTTACACTTTGGAACCCGGAGATTCATTACCGCTTTCACAAAAGCCCACCACCTGTCCCATCATGAGACACATCAATCCAGTCCATGCTCACATCTCACTTTATGAATATCACGTTTAATATTATCCTCCCATCTGCACCTGGGTCTTCCAAGTGGTCTCTTCCACTCACGTTTCCCACCAAAATCCTGTATGCACCTCTTCTCTCCCCCATACGAGCTACATGCCCCACCCATTTATTCTTCTTGATTTGATCATCCGAATAATATATGGTAAGGATTACAAATTCTGAAGCTCCTTCTTATGTAGTCTTCTCCACTCCCCTGCTACTTCTTCCCTCTTACGACCAAATATCTCCTCAGCACCCTATTTTCGAACACCCTCAGCCTATGTTCCTCCCTGAATGTAAGAGACCATGTTGCACACCCATACAAAACAACAGGCAAATTATATTTCAGTGTATTGTAACCTTTATATTTTTGGATATCAAAAGGAAAAAAAGGTACAGCACTGAATAATAAGTTGCAAAATCTGTGCCTATATCCAAAAGTGTGCAGGCGCCTCTCTCTTAACTTGGCTGCTTTGATAGTAGAACGCCTGAGTACTTCGCAGTGTTTCTACGGACTTGATGACGCAGTCGATGGCAGGGCTTATCTCAAAGAATATGCGGCGAGTGGGGTGGGTCGTGATGGCGGTAGTAGTAGCCGGTCACTATCGGTATAACTATTAATCCTTTGAAACACATATCCAACACTTTGAATAAATACCAAGTTAACTGTTGCTGTCTGTAGGTTTATGTGTTTAAATGATATAGTCTGTACATAGAATGGTGGTCGATTAAAAATTAATGAAGTAGATAAGATAGAGTATAATGTCGATAATTCAGGTCCCTGTATGGTGAAGGGCCCCGCAGCAGAAGCTACGGACGCACAGCAGCCTTAAGGCTTATTGTGCAACCCTGTGATGAAAATTATGTTTTTTTCGTCTTTCCAAGTAATGGAGCACCGGTGGATTGAAACTTGACAGGGGAAAACCGAAGTACTCGAAGGAAAAACCTGTCCCAGTGCCACTTTATCCACCACAAATTCCACATGGACTGACCCGGGATCGAACCCGGGTGTCTGAGGTGGGAGGCCGGCGACTAACCGCCTGAGTCATGGCACGGCCCTGTACGTCTATTTAGTATGGGCACCAAACAAAGAGAGAATTTGCATGTGCTGTAATTCACGGACATTAACAAGTACCGGCTTTAAATCCCCCACTTAAATTCTCTGCTATTTTTAGCTCCATTATTGGGACTGAGGGCTGAACCACGACGTTCGGCGTTCAAGTCGGCCAACTATCGTGTAGCTCCCACTCTCGGCAAACTCTCGGGGAACACTGTGCATAGTACTTGCATAGGGAAGGCATTCCTTGCGTTAAGGAACCTAAATTATGCCTTCCTTTATATAACCAGACCACAAGCCAAATATCCACTTATTTGTCTATTTGGCTTTTCCAGGAATCGAACCAAGGATGGGCGGTTACACGTCCTAGTATTCAAATAGACTTTGTATCTAGTACGTAATAAACAAATTAAGACGACTTGACTTCTTTGTCATATATCTGTAATAGTAGTGATCAGGTGAAAAATAAATACAGTGTCTATTTAGAAAGCTCTAATTGGTGGACTATTTGTAACTGATAACACTAACAATAATTTTCCATTTTTCTTTTATGCTAACATTTGGATTTTAAGGATCAAATGGTGAGTAAAGCCATTAATTTAAAGGGTGAATAGGTCTAAAATTTCATCAAACATTTATATCGGGGGTGTAAATGGAGCTAAGGAACTAAACCATCAGACAAGAAAGAATGTCGACTTTTATCCTGGAAAGTGAAAATCAGCCATACAAATTATACACACAACTGCATGTGGATGTGTGTAATCAGAGGTCATATTGTCTTTTTATTGGACATTGTTGTTTGTTGTTTACTTTAGACAGTCAAATAAAAATGACTGATATAAACAGTAAAATTACATACACAGAAATTATTTTAACACACGGGTCCTTCATTACAAATAGAAGTTATACAGAAAATTTAATGTAGTTAAACGGGAATTATAAATAAATGTTGCTAACTGAGTCAATGTGTGATATCTACACACAAACCATTATCATACATCGCTGCAATAAATCCAGAACAAAAAAAACAGAGCGGTCGTTTAGAATGTGTTTCCAACACCGTGTCCTAAAAATTATTTTTTGGAGGCCATACTGCATCCTATTAACGGGTAAGGTAAGGGGAATTTTAAAGTAAAGAGAGCAGTGAAAGAGGCCACAAATTTTGGTATGTCTGAAATACTGCTGCTACGAAAATAATTTGTCTATATTTTGTAAAATTGTCTAGCGACCATCGCTTTACGACCTCAATCCGTCACCTATCCAGCTCTTTGGCAGTAGTTTTACTAAGCTCGAAAGCGTATAAATCATGAAGTTTCCAGTTACGCGATTTTCTCCAATACGCTACAGTACACTTTTGTTTTAGAGTATTTATACTGTATTTTACGTACGTTATTTTATACTCTTTATTTCACAATTCTGTAAAGAGCTCACGTAATATAGCGTCAAGGGATAAGAGACGTTAGTGAATAAAATTGTCGAAAGGGACGCGGTCCTCGCCTGACGTCAGTTATGCCCTGTATCCTAGCATTGTTCTAGAGGAATTGCTGGAACCAGGGATTTCTCTTACAATATACGATCTACCGGCGCGATGTTTTCAGACAGGACCCCTGCGTGACTGGTATGGCGACAAGCCAATGGATCGAATATTTGTAGTTAGATTCCCAGTAAGGACAAGATATATTCCAGTTACTCTGATATAATGCCTCGCTTTAACGTTTCCTTCGAATGTGAAGCAAGCAACCAACATTCGGTGAAACGTTTATGTAGCTGGATTATATCCATAAAGTCCCGTTCATATTGCATGACAACCTTCAGCGCGAGTTTCACAAACCTTAGGGCCCTCCTACCTGAGTCACGTGATTCCAGCTGCTACGTAAGCAGACCAATACTGGCACCTGTACCGCTCTGCGTGAAGAAACACTGATATATGCGCACACGACTTGGCGCACTCTCCCGAGTTTATACATCAGCCTAGGCTCGCTAAAGTTATATGCTCCTGAAGCTGGTGACTGTTGTATTAATCCTGCTATAACAGTCGTTTCGACGTTGCAGATTAGCTACTTACAGTGTGTATCGTTAGACGTGACAGCAATTTTTGCTTTAGACACAAGAATTTCTAGAACTGAAGTTTGCTGCTGTCTGAGATGTGAGGCACTGTAATTTAAGAGAAAGATACCAAATTTTGAGGCAACGTGTTGCCTATACATACCCTGAAGATACAGGCAATGCTGTCTTCAGAAACGTTGGTATAAATCTACCAAACTACACGGCGTCACATCCCATAAGACAGCAATCTTTATAGTCACCCTTATGATAACTTCATAGAGTTTACCCAGTTAACTGTCTTATTTTCTTCGTCAGCCATTTAAAGCATAGCTTTATCTGTATGTAGCATGTGCTGTAATTTATTTAAATAAACACCAACAAAATGCACAACTTTCAGGGCGCAAACAGCTCCCTATATCATGTTACTATCCAACGCGTTTCGGCTCTTTGCGAGCCATCATCGGGGATCCTTTACTAATATAAAAGTGCTTCACAAATGCAGCATCTGTTTGATGATTGTAAAATATGCACTATCTGGAGCTTGAGTTAAAAAACACATAAGTCATAAACAAGGTTAAAAATGATTTGTTAAATAACTTATTAAAACACTGTTCACTATGTTTATTGTGTAAAGGATGTTCGCGCTTTCTCGGGGTTTTTCATAAGATTGCGCACTACACTGTACTGTTTGCGATGGATTTTTGTAGACACTCGCGTTGTACGTAGTGTTGTTGTTGTTTACTTTTCGTTGCGGTGCGGTTCTCTTGAAGGTGTAGTATATGTAATTATAAATTTTGATGTGAAGAAGACGTGGTTCAGGTGCAAGTATATTGTGGGGGTTGCGTCTAGAAGTGTGTCCGGTGAGGGTGAACTGAAAGTTGTGCATTTTGTTGGTGTTTATTTAAATAATAAAAATGCACGGTGAATTAAGATTAAAGATGTGCTGTAATGTTCAGATGCTTCACGTGTTACCACACCGCGCATTCAAGTGTTTGCTATGATGCTAAAAATGAACATCGATTTTTTTCCCGAAACGTCCTTAACCGTTGGTATTTCTGATGAAGACGAACTATGTTCTCTGTGAAGTAGAAACTGGAGTTTTATATAAGCGTAAACTCGTAATTTAGATGAGTTTCAATGTTAGAAGGGCTAAACTCATTTTTATCAATGTTTTTTACCTTTATTTTCAGGGTTTTAAATACAAAATTTCCTGAAATTCTATTTAGTTTCTGCTTGTGATTTTGTAGCAGATTAATACATATTTATTTAAGGACTTTTTTAGTGCTTTGTAAAAATAAAAGAACCACGAAAACAACATGGCAGCTTTGTTTCTTCTCCTTCAAAAAAGAAAACTTACTTGAGTAACCTCAATTTCAGGCTTTCATCACGATATTGATGAGATCTGCGCTCTTCTGGGATATTACGAGGCGTCGTGAAGTAATTGTGTACCGACGTTTCGGGACAACGTAATATTAGTAGTAGCAACCTGCTGGATTTCTTCATTTCATACCCGGACTCTTGACCCGTGAAGATGGGACCGATTCGTTATTCCGAAACGTCGGTAAACAGTTACCACACAACACCGAGTAATATCCCAGAAGAGCGCAGATCTTACTTGAGTATGTAAGGAATATTCCGCGAGGCCTAACAATTCTAGTGTGTTATGCCTATTATTGTACCTTGAATATGAATTTTTTGCGAATTTATATAAAAAAAAGCTAAAACTGCGGGTATTTTGTTGTGCCTCTCAAAGGTTTGCACATCGTACATTATACGTTTTCTTCATATCTCAGCAAAAAATTCTACAACCGATTGTAACAAATATCTGACAAACATCGATATATATCAATCATGTGTGATGATTTTTCTCCATTCTCAACTGGTATTTGACAGATAATCCCTCTCAATTATGAATTCCAATAATGACATACTACGAACGTACGTAGTTCTTTATGTAAAGTGTCTGTCATCTTTGTACGATGTTAAGACAAATCGGAATATGTCAACAAGTTTTAGTAATCAGCAATAAGTCACCAATAAATGCACAAAACTGCTGATATTGCTGATTAGAGAAATGCACGGTGAATTAGGATTAAAATTTTAGTAAATATCTCAAATATGAAATTTTACGAATATTTTTTCCCCCGTGGATAGATAGACAGACACACAGAAAGACGGGCAAGGCAGTGCTAACAGTTGCGTTTCGCCACTGTTTTGCGAAAGCGCCTAAGATTTATGCAGATCTAGATATTTTTATTTTCTTTATTGTTTAACATATCTCTGCGTGTTGTGTTCCTCCCTCACCCCTTGGCAAAGCTATCAATTTTCGGTAAATCCCTCCAGTTTCCTACAAAATCGACTTGGCAAGCTTAAATGGACTCCATCACGTCTTTTGTGTGTACCAACGGTAAGTTCTGTAGGAACCAGTGAGTGGAGAATGCTTTGAGTGTGAGGAAGATCATCTGTTGTAATTCATGACGGCGCTAGCTGCTGACAGCCCCACAAAATCTCTCTCTCTCTCTCTTTCTCTCCTTTAAAACGAACGACAAGAATTGTACTTGGCTTGGAAACTTCAGGTGCTCAGCATATGTGCACAGACCTCAAGGATTTGCAGGATTAACGACTTCTTGCAACAGAAATACACACTTCCATTGAATTTGGCTTCCATTTCTGGGGCATAGAATGTGTTTTTTCTTTGTACTAATTCGGTTTCTAGACGATAGACCATGTCGAAAATAGCAGCTTTTATAATAGTACTGTATCTTTTGCTATAATAAAATTCCCGGATTTCTAATTATTTATCTCTGTGGGGCACAGTGCTCCTCCTAAAGCTAGGAGTTTTTCCTTTGATCAAAAATTCCCACGCTTTTTATAGAAGCCAGACATTCATTACCGTACATATCAGAGCCCCTTGATTGGTCCCTGTAACGAATAGGTTGAATACAGTCCACACCCTGATATTCTGATCCTTAAGTTTTACCCTAATATTATTCCCCTGTCAGTTTCTAGATCTCTTAAATTGTCGGTTGTCTTGAAGTTTTCCATTTGAAGTTAAGTGCACCTCAGATCGCAGAGCACGGCAGTCATTCTACTCAGTGCTGTGGTAATCCCAAACCACTTCCTGAATTAAATTTTCTATATTTTGCTAACCCTTTAAAGTATAGTACCTGCGTTAGCCATCTCATCCTAGTTAACGTCTTCATGCAGCAAAATTTGTTGAAGAATACAAATTTTGAAAGTCCTCAGTGTTCAGTTTTTTTCTATCTGTTCACCATCTAAATTAATCACAGTAAGTAATCGTGCACCTTTTACATGCCTTATGTCGCGCATCTCATCTCCCACTAATTGATCATCCTAATAATATAAGGCGAAGAGTACAAATCATAGCCCTTATTATGCATATTTCTTTACTTCCTTGTTACATACCTTCGCTTCCTTCAATAACGTAATGCAGTTAAATTATTTTTAACTTATAAAATGAACAGGCTCATTCTTCATTTTTGTGCCTCTTCTTCTTAAGCACGCACTTTCCTCCAAAAAATTTCGTCAGGAATAATGTATAATTGAATTTATACTTGCAGTATTGAATAAAATAAAGTGTAGGCTGAATTGCTGAACAGCGACTGCTTAGATGAATTCAGATGGATGCTGAAGAAAGGTGTTTTGCGCCGGTGAAGAACAATGAAGTTTACCTTCGGACCCTACTGGAACCCTACTGTAGAATGTCGGCAATAAATTAGAAAACTGTCACTTGGCATTTGAAACTTGCCTAGTCACATTTGTGAGTAATGTTAGATCCTTGAGAACCTAATGCTCCCACCACTCCAACGGTAGACGCTGTTCTATGTATTACGTACTTATTTCTCATCCAGCTTACGTCAATTAAAAGCAAAAGGTAAACTTCACCCTAGAACAGGCCATGAAGGCCTGAGGAGGTGTAGAGGTATAGCTCTACTCTTTCTTTAACTTCGGCTCTAGTTCAACATTTTGTCCGTCCGGCTATTCTTCATTTCCGTTTCTTTAATAAGGTTTGTTTAAGAGCTCGCGAGCCCACGAACCCGAGTGCCTTGGTGGGGCTGCCACCTTGAGGCCCAGGCACTGGCCTTTACACGATGTTCGTGTTTATAAGGAAGGAACAACATTTCCTCTCTTCTTTAATAGTGTATACTTCGGATATCCTGCCGGTTTTCGGTCGTCATTGACTGTTTGTGGTAACAGGGAACACCACGAGAAGGTTGAGTTTGACATTTGGTGAGAGAGGCTATATTCGGCTCTAGTTGGGGGTGGGTATTTAACGTCACGCCCCGGCCGCTTTATCCCCGGGAATAACCCGATACCCGTTTTATGTGAAGCTGGGTGGGTCCCAGGGCCGATATAAACGATTGCGGAAAATCTCGCTCCCCACCGGGATTCGATTTCCCGCACCGTTCAGCCCGTAGTGAGTCGCTATATCGACTGAGCTATACCAGCCCGCAGCTTATGTTAGTTAGTTAACTTTAAAGAAATTTTATCGGTGTGTTTTAGCAAGCCGCGTGTAATATCGTGTGTAGCTTTGCAAGAAGGATTACTGCGTGCCGTTAAGAGCAAAGAAATGAATCTGCCTATAGAGATTGTTCATGATGTTTGCATCCAATATCGAGCATGTTATTGGCACACATCGACGTATGGTTTGCGACGTTTCGGGTTTCACAAAGGTGCTGCTGAAGATTTAAGCCTTCTGAATGTTACGCCATGTCAAATGGTAAATAGTTACTGACCATTCGGAGCATCCTAGTGGTTTCGAAACGTCGGGAAACATTTACCAGTCAACACCCCGTAACATCCCAAAATGATCTGTTTTCCTCACTTTCATACCGAAAAGAAAGAAGCATGTGAAGTGTTTGTACGGAGTTTGATGCTTCCGCCCAGCAACATCCGCTGACGTCCCGGTGGGCAATGCGAGAAGGTCAGTCCCTGTTTCCATGTCTAATAAATAAGTTGGCAAGAACCCATCAGTAAGAACCTGTAGGCAACTGAATTCCCTTAGGGGACGAAGTTTGTGCAGACGTACCGCGTTTCCATAACAAACTTGCACAAAGTCATTCCACATACTTCAGCCGCAGCAGATACCAAGAGCTGGTTCAACTATTCTCTGGACTCCAGTTTCTACACAAAAGAAAATCATATACATCGTTCAATGCTTCCCTTATTCCCTCGACTTTTATTCAGACAAGCAAGACCGCACTAGAGTAGGGAAACAGATAATGTAACGCTTTTTATACTGAGCGAAAGTTTTCAAAAAATTGTCCATTAACTTTGCCGTGTCTGGGGTTTCAGGTTTTCAGAACTGTCGTTATGAAGGTAGGAATCATATTTCGCCTGTCTGTCTGCTTTTAAGGGGTCCAGCACAAAGTGGCACTAGGACAGGTTTTTCTCCGAGTTGTCGGTTTTCCCCTGTCAATTTCATTCCACTGGTGCTCCATTAATTGTAAAAATTGGTAAAAAACTGCTCATCTTCATCTTCATTGGGGTTACACAAAAAGCCTTAAGGCTGTGGTGCGAGGGCCCTTCATAAAAAAACAAAAAAAAAAGTCCAGCATCATTGAGAGTATTTTCGTATCATTTAGTATTGCGGATTTTTCGCTACATTTGTAGACATATTGAAAACTTGCGTGATTTCAGTCTTCCGCCGCTGTGTAAACGAGATCTGCGCTCTTTTGGGATTTCACGCAGTGTAAAATTGTAGATTCTTACCGGCGTGCCGAGACAATCTATCGGTCCGAAACGTCGGTACGCAATTACCATTCTACGCTGCGTAAAATCCCAAAAGAGCGCGGATCTCATATTGCAAAATCGTTTAAATTTAGCAGCAATAATGCAATTCACTTGCTGACGTCGTACGTTTTTGCATGCATGTAGGGCGTAACGTGCAAAATATTTATCCGAGGAAAAATCCTTTCGATACAAAGTCGTCTAGAAATGCAAGGCACATTTATATGACGAAATAAATACAATTATCTGTGATATTTAACGTTTTAGAGGTGATTAAACAAACCAGAGCGAAGGCGCCAGAGTTGTTACACAGTTCACACGTTGCTAAAGAGGTTAGATGAGTATTTCAAATTATTTACAGCTGTCATTCCATTATTTTTATTGAAGGGCCCCGCAGCAGATGCTACGGACGCACCGCAGCCTTGAAGGCTTATTGTGCAACCCTGTAAGGAAGATTATGAAGATGATGTTTTTTTCTGCTTTTCCAATTTAATGGAGCACATGGAATGAAATTGACAGGGGAAAACCGAAGCACTTGGAGAAAAACCTGTCCCAGTGCCACTTTGTCTACCACAAATCCCACATGGACTAACCCGGGATTTTTTTTTGTATTAATTCCTGGGTTTTCCCCTTTGATCCATTTGTACTGTTGAAGTCCTTTGTGTCCTGCATGTCACCTTATGTTTCATGCTATCGTTCATATATCTAACACAACACAAACATCCATGCCCCCGGTGGGATTCGAACCCACGATCCCAGTAAGCGAGCGGCCGAAGACCCACGCCTTAGACAGCACGGCCACTGGGATCGGCATCGAACACGGGCCTCCGCGGTGAGAGGCTGGCGACTAACCGCCTGTGCCATGGCACGGCCCGCTGTCATACAATACGTACCCACATTCATGCCAATCTTACGCATATAATGGAGACTCTTTCTCCTGCCTTTTACAAGCAGATAAAAATGTTCATATTTGATCGAGAAATGAAGTCAGTAAATTGCAAGCAGTGGCAAAATAATATTACGGTCTTGGCAGCTATATTACTTAAGTCCCATATTAGCATAGCGTCAAATTTGTTACGTCTTACAGCTGTTTGAATTTATCTCTGCCGGTCTATACAATCAGGAGAAAACATTTTAGAACTCGCTGACAAAGCGCTAATAAAACATTTCTTTGAAGGAATTTGTGGGAAATGATACCGCAATACAAATTTTAGCTGTTAGTGGTTGCCCCTCGAGAGTTGAGACGCGATTGAAAAGTAATGTTTTGTGCTGATTCGCCAAGAGAGATGAAGACAATCAATCTGAAAGAAGTCCTGGAAGGCAAATCACAGATTTTGTTTTGTAAAGTGCGTTATATGTAAAACACTAAAATGTATGAAGGGAAGAAAGAGATAATTCGGTTTTTTAGTATTACGCATAGCATTAAATGCATCAGTGTGGCAAAGGATATTAAAGTGATTTCATATAATTACTTTTATAATTCCTGATGATAGATTTTAGTTAAAGACGAAACATATTGCATGATAATTCGTATATATTTTATCGCTGCGAATTATACTTGCAATTTACTGACCCTATTCCCGGGCGGCAGGTCGCCAGGTCGCCAAGTCGATTAAAATTTTGGAGTGGCGCTTAATATTTGGGGGTCTGGGCTATGGAACTTGCTGCCTGTCACCCTTCTGGTGCCTGCAATTTTCCAAGTGGATCCTAGATTTTGGGAAAGTTTATGGAACCTTGGAATAATGTCGTGAGGAATTAAATAAATCTTAATGTTTCACAAACCAACCAAATGCACATTCATTGATAATATTATTTTTTTTTAGTCGTCCTCTTCTACCTACTCCGGTTTTCCCGTATCAGTGTCGAGGTTTGTAATTTTCTTTTGATCACACTGAGAGACACGCCACAGTCGGTAGGACTCCTCTGGACGAGGGAGCGGCTCGACGCAGAGACCTCTACCTGACAACACACAACAGTCACAACAGACAGACATCCATGCCCCCGGTGGGATTCGAAACCACGATCCTAGCAAGCGAGCGGCCGAAGACCCACGCCTTAGACCGCACGGCCACTGGGATCGGCGATATTATTTTATATAGTTACTAATTACCCCTTTAGTAATTAGTAACTATATAGAATAGTATCAATGAATGTGCATTTGGTTGGTTTGTGAAACATTAAATGAAAATGCACGGTGAAAATAATATAAAAAAATAAACAAATCTTGTTTCAGCAGGTGGAAAAGTTGAGATTTGAAAAGAAGGAAAATCTACCGGAAAACATGAATCATAAATGTTATCCGAAATTAACTTTTCCACTTACTGTACTGGCTTCACTAATTTGCCATTACAGTGTCTTCATAAGTTGGTCTCACAGAGTGCACTCTATATTTAATTACCAACGAGTGCAGAGAGGCGACAGTGATGAATGCTACGCAAATTATTGCACTTACTGACCTGCTCAATCCTCTGCTTACATTAACTACAAACCGAACCATTTCAGCACTTCTGTTTTCCCGTCCAACTTTCCTACAGTCATTCCATCTTGACGTCACTTTGTATAAGTTTACATAATACCATTACACCATTTTGCGCTGTTCTTGTAAAGAATGTTTACGTGAAGTGAATACCAAATAGGGAGGCTTCTCTTAACATATTTCTAAAGATCCATATAGTGTAGATTGTTACGTAGATACAGACACTGTGGAAAAGATTGCTTCCTTCATTTCACAAACTTTGATTTTCCCGACCTTCTTAATTTTTACCCAGCTGATTTTCTCCCCTCCAGCCTACATCTCTCCTTTTCTTTTTGTGGCTCGACAGCCCCTTAGGGGGCCTAGGCCTCGTCATTTTACGAGGCTTCACGATCACACTGAGACACACCACGTTTGGTAGGACTCCTCTAGACGTGGGACCAACCCGTCGCAGAGACCTCTACCTGACAACACATAACACTCACAACAGACAGACATCCATGCCCCCGGCGGAATTCGAACCCACAATCCTAGTAAGCGAGCGGCCGCAGACCCACGCCTTAGACCGCTCGGCCACTGGGATCGGCCTACATCTCTCCTACATCATTTCATGTCCAGTACACACCAAAAAATCCTCTTTTCCTCCATCCTTCTTGCCTACAGGTACAAGCACTGTACATTTAACACAATTTGCATTGGCGTGCTGTTCCTAGAGCCTTTCCCTTATATTGCTACATAATACCCACCTGTCCGTCGCCGTTTTCTTTCCTCGGACGACAATGATGATGAAGACAGTGAGCTCCTATATATGTATCTGACGGCACCAATGCCCACGAGGCTGGGATCTTTATGAATACAACCGTAAAAACAAAAAATTCGAAAATATGGAAGTTCATGGAGCGCAGCCTCCTTTTAAGAAGTCGAGAAATTCCCTATGACTGATGGAACCTGACGTTTCGTTACTGTTTCAACAAGATCCCTCTCAAGGATTCCTACACATCAACGTATTTCTTTAAGATCAACAGTTGATCTCAAAGTAACATTTTTGTGTTCATTATTGATGAATGTAGAGAAGTATTAATTAAATCACGCAATCAAAAGCTGTGTTGACGTCACAATAGATGAACGATATATAGTAAGCTGTTTGTAAAGTGTTTGATCGGTCTCTTGGTTGGTTTCTGCCTCAACAGCACTCAGACTTCCGAAACCAATACCTGATACGAAGAGCCGAAATGTATACGAAACAGAGCGAGCATGGGTTACAATCTGTTCTAGATTTTGTTCAAAAAAGAAAATAATTTCCTAGTCGTTTCATATTAAAAAATTCTAAAAATTTACAACGGCCAAAGTATCGGTCATCGTTGTGTCAAAAGTGAATGGTATATCATTTATATTGCTGAGTAACTCGTAGCAACACAACACTTAAACACACGCACTTTATTTTCCTTCTACGACATGTTTCGGCTGTGTGTACCGACCATCATCAGGTGGTAATTAAAAGACCATAAAATGAAAAGTGTACTGAGGTGGAGTCCTTACCTTCACGGTGCATGTGTTTAAGTGTTGTGTTTGTTCTGACAACTAAAACAGTCGATTACATGCATAGGCATGGCGATACCAAAAAAAAATATTTTTTTGCTTTCGTTCAACGAAACTTTAAAAGTTTCTGTGTTTGTTATTCAGCATTAACTTTAAACTTTTACTGCGAAACGTAAGCTAGCCTTGCTTTGGAGAACGCAAGGAAGATTTTTCTGCAAAAACAGAGGTAGTTATAAAATAAGCAGTGTCAGAACTAGGTACCATACTTTCAAACTTGCTACATATTAAACTGATGCATCATACTACGCTGCCACTTAAAAACAGTTGCTTCCTCTATAGGATGTTTTCAAAATATGTTTACCGTATTTCCTCATAGGTACAACAGAAGATAGAATATCTCAGTAAAGCCACTGGCTTCAGACAAGATTAGGCTCCCAACAAGGACGAAGATGCTTTACTTCTCCACTGCTTCCAGACTGAGTGTTGGGCGCAGCTGTCTTTCCTTGCTGTGGGCAGCGGGAGAATTTACACTGGAAAAAGCAGCCAGAGTTAATCTTACGAAGCCGCTCAATCCCGTGCAGAGGATTAGAATGAGACGGGGTTTACGTCAGGGGCGCTGCACAAATTCCTGGCACCAGGTCGCCGTGACGGCTACATTTTATACTGTGGCGCCTAATATTTGTGGATTCTCAGTATGCAACCTTCTTCATGTCACCCTCCTGGAGCCTAGAATTTTGGACGGTTCTTATATTTTTTGAAAATTTGTGATCCCATGTTTTAAGTTGCGTATTCATACGCCTTATTTTCTAGTGGAACTAAGTTTAGCTGGCGGTCATGGGAAACAATCTGCGTGATATGAAATTGTTGTTGTGTGAGTGAGCAGAATTCTGTGTCTATATTCGGTGCGGGGTTTAGGGGGGGGGGGGGGGCTCGTGGATAGAACTCTGTGCCCACAGACTTGAAAACCTGATAGATATTTTCCGTGTTTCTTCGCAGTCCCTCCAGGATAATGCTAAAATAGTACCACAGAAGACAAACCGTTACCTCCACATCTGTTCCTAATTCATTTTACTTAATGTAACCGCCACTGGACGCTACTGATTCAGAGCTGTTCACAGCTTAGTTAAATAAACCACAATAAAGTAATGGACCAAATTTGCAGGATGGGGTTTGTGGATTGGATTGATCTGGGTCATGATAGGGACAGATGGCGGGCTGTTGTGAATGCGGTAATGAACATTCAGTTTCTATAAAATGCGATGAATTTCTGTATTGGCTGAAGAACAATTAGCTTCACAAGAAGTACTTGCTGCGTGGAGTTAGCTTATAGTTTTTAGTTAATTAGTTGGTTAGTTAGTTGGTTTGTTAATTGGTTAGTTTTTTGGTTGATTGGTTGGTTTTTTGGTTGTTTGGTTTGTTGGTTAATTAATTAGTTAATTAGTTAGTTCTCGACCCTTCTTCATGCAATATCTTGATGTGTTCCGCCCCCTTGTGCTTACAGTATCTTATTTGTAGCCAAAAGCAGACAGTGTAACACACCAATGCAAGCTGCGTTGGACTGTTCGCTTTTGGCTGAAAATGAACAGGTAGTATTCGTTTGATTTGCTACATCTTCATAATTTCTGTAATATTCTGTTAGTAAGTTACTCTTCTGCATTGCTATTATTTTCTCTAGTAATTCTATCTATCACTTTATTATGGCTTTATTGCACTGGGCTCATTCTAACGTAAAGGAAGAACACCCTTCGTAACCTCGAGACTGTTAGAGTGGAATATTACTGCGCATGCGTGCTCTTGTTTCTGTGACGTGTCTCTGGATACACTGAGCTACGTGTACTTCATGTTTCGTGGGGTCAGTTTCGAATCTTGCCAGGGTAAGCCTACCACGTTTTGCGACTTTTGTTTCTCAGTTCAACAGGGTAAGTTTGTATATACGTACATTAATCGTTTCAGCCCAGTGGTAATTACATGAACCGCTTGCTGTAACGTTTGCAAACGCTACTTTTTCCACATGTAGCGTATATAGACCTACTTGTTTCTTTAATATCCTCAGAACTAACAGCGATTATTTTCGTAAACAGATGTAAATGTTTGGTGTTTATAATGGGGACGAGATGTGTTTTCTGCAGGGTATAATCTTGGGTTTTATGTGCAATTCAGATGAGTATCAGTCTTCAAAGTGACGTATATGCTTTCCAATTTACAAATTATTATGTTTGATCCTAGACATTCTGTGGAGTTGAATAATAAATAATTAAATGTCAACCAATAACTGTAAACACTCTCACGTATGGCTTATTACTAATGGTAATTCTAGACATGATGTTTTTACACTCCGATTAATATTTTCAAATTGTCGACGCATTTAACATCCCAGTATGATTATTTATGTTTATACTCAAGAGTTAAGTGCTTTTTTCTGCAGTACGTATCATTAGCGTTTATAAAGGCTCGTGTCATTAAAAATATGATATCATCACTGCCCGGATTGAATTTCTCCGCTGACATCTGGTTCGAGGACTATTGTTTAGCTACTATTAAAACCTTGCGATATTTTGTGGCTCAGTATGGAAGATATGTGCAATATAATATTGTGGGCACTTCTCTTTGACTATTAAAAATGGCAAAAAATTGTGCATTTTATATCATCTTGCCATTAAAACCCGTACACAGATAAGGTGTCAAATTTGAGTTTATGCGCTTTCACGAGAATTTCATTCCCGATTTCTTTTTCAAATATGAATTTACTTTTAACTTCTTCTTTGATAAATATTTACTACAGTTTGTAAGGTGTCCTCGAATGACTGAGCTACCTACCTTCTGCATGGCCATCCCATATCTCAGGCTGATAATCGTTGTTTCTCGCTACGGACCCCAGGGCTTTGTCCCACAGCAGGTCACGTGAGATTCGTGGTGGGCGAAGTAACACTGGATTAGGTTTCTCTCCCAACATTTCTGTTTATCCTTCTTAGTTTGATTCTAATGTTTCTCCGCATTCAATCTTCTGTCATTCAACGATTGTATTAGAGGCCGCGTGTCCAACAGACAAGGTTTCACCTCACCACTATAGTAATAAAAGAATGCATGATTCTGACGCTCTGTACTCGTATAAACCGTACTCCATTTGACTGAATCTGACTTCTATTTTAGACGCTTACTGCTCTTCAGACGAAAACTCAAGGTTTTATCTTCCACCCCGTCTCTTCCCAATTTCTATTGCTCTTATTGTCGAGTTTTCAACAAATGGACTGTACAGAGATGTGCATAAAATAAAGAGCAATCTCCTTACCCACTCATGACCTGAGATTGTGTAGCGTAACCCACTTTTCGTAATAACGTGTGTCTCCACACTGGTTCCTTCGCATTTATAAGAGTTAAGCAGTGCAAACCTCCATTGCGCTGCCGTAATCCGTTCCTTTTAAGGTCAGATGTAACAACACTAAAGTCGCGCTTGGCATAGAATTGCCGTGTTATTACAGCTTTGTCGTTCTTACTATCCGACTATGCTGGATATAACTGGAGCACACGTCTGAAGTGTTGCAACTTGCTCAAGGTCCAGAATACTCCATGCAGAATAAGGTTCATTCGATGTTTGGATTACCTTTGACACTCTAAGTACTCTTGATCACTCTCTAATTAATTACATGCATTGTATAATGTGAGAAATGAGATATGACATACAAATTTGCTCGGAAAATCTGAAGTGAAAATAGAGGTTTGAATACGTAAAGGTAGATTAGATGACAGTATTAGAGTTCCGAGCAGGACTTGTAAAGCCTACTGGCCTATTCTGTAGACTTTCAACAAGTTGAATTGATTAGCTTTAAGGAGTTTTTCCATTGTATGTATTAAAATTTAACACACTACGACGTTTCGGAGACAGAGTCGGTACCTGTCTTCAGGGATACTTCTTTCAAAACATGTAGTGGCATTTGTTTTGGAAGAAGGACATCTGAAGACGGGGACCGACCCTGTCTCCGAAACGTCGTAGTGTGTTAAATTTTAACACGATGGGAAAACTTCATAAAGAAAATGAATTCATGTCATACATCATCGTCAGAACGCTGTAGAATAGCATTTCGTCAATTGTCTCCGAATTCGTGTATTATTTCTTAACGCTCTTTGGGTTTTAAATTTTATCCAGTATATGTAATTGTTGGGGCACACGGTTGGGCAGCTGATTGAGGCACTGCGCTACAACCCGGAAGGTCGCGGGTTCGATTACCCTTGGTGTCATTGGAATATTTCATTGACATAGTCCTTCTAGCCGCACCATGACCCTGGGGTCGACTCAGCCTCTAACAGAAATGAGTACCAGGAATATTTCCTGGAGGATAAAGTTGTCCGGTGCTTGGGGCTGACAACCTTACCACCTTCATGTGCCGGTTCTCTTGAAATCTGGGAGCCTCAACCTCTTGGAACCCTCAGGGTCTGTAATAGGGCTGTACAGGGATTTCTTTATATTTTATGTGTAATTGTTAATTTTGAAACCCATCTATTCGCCGTATGTTGATACAAATACAAAATTGAGCCCATGCATAAAACTCTGCACTCCATACTTCGTGTCTTCCTCGCACCCCAGCAACTCCATGGCGCTATGAAAAAGCACTGGGCTCTCCTTGCACGAAATGAAATTTCTCCATACGGCTTTCTATCATATTCTAACATAGGCTTTGTCTGGGATTTCCTCCGATCTAGAAACAAATATCTTCTTTTCTCCTCCCTTTCGACAAGATCGTATCTCCGCGTTGCTGCTATTGCTAATGGTATACAGTGACAAAATACGGCGTTAGGATCGGCTCACTGATATAATATGTATACCAAGTTTTGTGGAAAAGTGTCAGATATTTGAAATATTAAGATGTGTGTTCAAAAAGGTGCATATGGTTAGATGAAGTAATGATGAAATTGCCGATCCCAGTGGCCGCGCGGTCTAAGGCGTGGGTCTGCGGCAACTCGCTTACTGGGATTGTGGGTTCGAATCCCGCCTAGGGCATGGATGTCTGTCTCTTGTGAGTGTTGTGTGTTGTCAGGTAGAGGTCTCTGCGACGAGCTGGTCCCTCATCCAGAGGATTCCTACCGAGTGTGATGTGTCTAAAGTGTGTGATCGTGAAGCCTCGAAAAATGAGGCGGCCTAGGCCCCCAAGGGGCTGTCGAGCCATTGGGGAAAAAAAATGATGATAAAATTAACCTACTCAATTAATAATTACCACACGACGCCGCGTAAGATCTCAGAAGAGCGCAGATCTACTCTTACTCCTTTTAGGGAAAGAAAGTTTTCTGTCTTAACGAAAGAGGAAGATAAGTTACGGACTTCATTGTTTTGGCTTGGGATAAGGTACAGTTGCCATCTGTTTTGGTGGCGAGGCTCCAGTTGTCTTATTTATTTGTTTATGAATTATCGTAAAATGATGCTATAATTCTTAGACTGTGGAAGGAAGGGTGCATGGCTTCATAGCAGCGCTGGGCCCTATAGCACTGCGTTACGTAGTTACATTGCATGAAACCTTGCAACATCATGTTACTAGCAGGGTATCCGATATTGTTGCGTGATGGTCCCTTTTCTAGAATTCTATACCGCTCTGCTAAGCTAATCCGTTACAAGCGCCACGGCCTCCTCCCCCCCCCCCCCCAACCTCACTGTTAGCATCGTCGTGTAGTATGGAGCCAAGCCGACGCATTACACGTTGTGATAGGCCTACTTCTGTGCAATTGGCTTCACTCGCTCGTCCTGTAAAATGACAAGTCACTTGGCCATTACACTCTGACCTATCACCATCACCATGGCAACGTGGAAAATAAAGAGAGCACGGGTGGAAAGATTTCCCCTAAATGATTACTTGAGATTCCTTCGAAAAGATGCTAAGTAGTCTACTGAACGGAACAAGACCATGAAATAATTTCCAGATGAGGGATAAGTGAAGGGGTTCAGAAGTGATTTAGTTCTATTTGGCTCGTTTTTTTTTTGCGCGATCTGTGCACGACGCGAACATATGCTCTGCAGATCGTTACCGTCCGTCGCCGTCTATCTGCGGAAATGCGACGGATACATCATTAAACTTGTCAGTGTGGAACTTATATTGACTGCTGATTTATTTCATGTACTAATGTTATAGAAGGCTTTCAGATGCTGTACTGTCGAACCCGGTTATAACGACATCGGTTTATACGACACCTCGTCTATAACTTCAGATATTCTGTGCTACCAATTAATTCCTCACTGTTAACCATAACATTATACTCCTCGGTTATAACAACACACGTTTATAATGACACAAAGTAGTCCGTCCCTTAGATGACGTTATAAGCGGGTTCGACTGTAATTTGGATATGCATATTTTACCAATTCTACATTTTTGTGAATGCTTTATATTTATCACAGTAACTTTTTTTCATAATAACGTTTAACGCTGTATCCTTTCTAAAAACCGGTAGGTTTTTGAAAAATCAGAGACACAAGAAATTGCACACTGAATTTGTTAACAGAAAAAATACACTTTTTGTCGAAACGTGAAACCCTCATCTTCTTTGTTGCATTGTCTGGTAGGAGATGACTTCGGCTTAACACTGTGAATGTTATTGTTTAAATAATAATTATTTCAAAATAATTTTTTCTGGAACTACATTACAGCGAACTCGATAAGGAGCTGACATTCTGCGAGCACAACAAAATATTAACTGTCACTTATGCTTGTGAGCGCATATACTCCAATATTTCTAAGCCTATCTCTAGATTAATTGCAAGTTGTAACTTACCTGCGCAGTTTGCAGCGTGTACTTCATCCGCCGAAGCAACGTAACATTCACGTAGGCATCGAATTTCATCTTTTGATAAAAAAAATTTGCTACCGTGAAAGTGAGCAAAAATATGAGTTTTAGGTCAAAATTTTGATAACAAATTTTACGATCTTCTCTAATCGATTCTGTTTATAAATTGTAATCTTTAGGCCACATTCGCAGTTCGTTTTGAAAAGAGTCGCGGAGACTCGCATGCATACAAAGGGGTCACATACGACCCGCGGGCCGGAAGTTTTACGTGTCTGGTCTCAAACAGTGAGATACCATATTCTCTTTTAATTTCAACGTGGCGTCTTACGTGGTAAACATCCAAAAAATCAGAACGGACTAGAATAGACCGGAAACAAATCAGCGTTTGGTCTGTATTAATAATTTAATTTATTGGCTGAATACATAACTATCTCAAAAAAAAAACAGAGACATATTATAGGTTGATCTGGAAGTAAATGCATAGAAGCGTAAGCATAATATTATACAATTTGTTTAACAGAAAAGGACTGTTATACAGAAAAATGCGCCATTAAGAAGAAAAAGAGAATTAAATTACGCAGATAAACAACAAATTTACCACCAAATAGTTGCACATTATTTTGTATTTATTATACAAAGCTCTTGCATGTTTCGTCCATATATCTTGGCCATCTTCAGGGAGCTGCAGTTTTGGTCGATGTGTACAGCATATAGAGAAACCTGCTATAGATAATTGACAGACGATATACATATATATACATATATATAATGTAATATTCTGCTCCAGCACTTTTCCAATATTCTGTAAGTATAACTCGGCCTTTCGTTCCTTGTGTTGGTTTATAAATAAAAATGGCCTAGTGTATTTGAATGTTAAAGCAAATATGAAACCCCATTTTCTTACATTGTTTTGCTAAATGGAATTTCCATTATACTTGACTGGGCAATAACACGCCTACCGCGTGTTCGAAATGGGATACTAATGACACCTATCCCCTGTAAACATAAAAATTCGACCAAGCCACGCTGTGTTCAGCCTTTATTTCTGTACTGCAGGCAGATAGTGTCAGCGCACACCGGTAGCATTAAACTTGAGATATTGTAATAACATACAGTAACTGAGATCCGAGGAAAAATAAAATCCGTTTAATGGCTTCAAGGGAAACGTAACTTCTATAACATGACTGACCATGAAAATGTAAGAAATACACATATGAAAAAAAAATTAGCCCCATTTCCTGAAATAGCAAATTCAAACTCAGAAATTTTGTAAGCATTCTGGTGTAAAACATCTGAAAAATTTATCAGGATGAGTTTTGTTTTGCATAGTTTTTAAATGTAATGTTTTTTAACGACATTGCTTCAATTTCGGGCTTTATAAAGAGAAAAATAATCACCATGAATAATGATAAACTTGAAGATCGAGGTCATCGAATTTCGTGAAGGTTTAACATTTACAGTTAGAACTCCAACTTATTCTGAAAGTCGATAAAAGCAAGATTCAGGGACGTAGGCCCATGTTTGACCCAATTTGCTTCCTCTTCCTTAGAGAGAATTAAAAACTGAAAACATATTCTTAACCATACAAGTTTTAATTCTAACTACTGCACCAAGCAATTTTTACGCTGCTACATGTTTCGGCTACATATTGTAGCCATCATCAGAAAGACACAATATTGCAAGACATAAGCAGCGTATTGTACGTCGGTAAATAATAAGTGTAAAGTTAGCTTTCTATAACAGTTAGTCGATGTAGAGTTTCATTAAAAGTATTCAGATTAAATACATGTAAATTATTAAAACATAAAATGTTAATTCACAAATTACATACAAAATAAATGCACTATATTTTCACTTTATATTCTTTATTCTTCAACCCCTACACATGTTTCGGACTTCACAAGGCCATCTTCAGGGGGCTCATAAACTACATTCACTTCACATCCAATGTTTTTGTCTGCTGTCACATTTAGTCATTATCATATATATTACAATTATTTACAATGACTAAATGTGACAGAAGACAAAACATGGATGTGAAGTGAATGTAGTTTATGAGCCCCCTGAAGATGGCTTTGTGAAAGCCGAAACATGTGTAGGGGTTGAAGAATAAAAAATGTAAAGTGAAAATATAGTGCATTTAGTTCGTATGTAATTTGTGAATTGTGAAAAATGCACGGTAAAAATAATATAAAAGAAAATGCTAAATTGTAAATGGTTTTCTCCAGACATCTTGCAGTATTAAATATGGAGTGGAGATCCAAGGTATTGATACCCGATCTTTACTCCACAAGTGATCGTACTGCACGGAATATGAGTAACGTTAGCTATGTCCTTAACGCCATATATTCGTACTGTTCTACACTCTTGTCATAAAACACGACCTTATAAAGAGATGCACATGTCGTGTCGCTTTGTTAACATGAGACGCAAGTCTAAAGAAATACGAACACAGACAAACAATTGCGTAAGAGACGAGTCATTCCTTCGAGAAGGAATATTGGAAAATCGGCCAGGCAGGGATTTACGAAGAGAGATCGGAGTTTTTGTAACTGTGTTACAGTAACACATCTAGAGAATCAACTACTGTAGCATATAGCTGCTGTGCGTTTTGTAGTAATTTCTGTTTCATTCTGAACCAAAGAGATAATCGACAATCATGTAACTAAGGAACTTCGAGATAAAACCGCTGTTCCTTAGAATCTAAGAGAAAGTAATAGTAAATGAAAAGAGGAAAAGGTGGTAGAGCAAAAAATATAAATAAAGCAATAAAGAACCCTTTTTATCTCTTGGGTTTTCCAGAAACTCCAACTTTTGTGTGGCCCCTTTTTTGCCTCTTTTCTCTAAGAGACTCCCTTGTAGCTACTTCTTATTAAACGTACCAATGAAAAAAAAAACGATTTGGGTAAGAAGAACGTAAGAGAGAATAAAAAAGAAGACAGCAAAAAAAAAAGTCAGCATTTAAGCGGGTCTTTCAGTTTCTTTACTTCACTCGCCTTTGCGTTTATTTAAGCAGGGAATTGTTCGTGAAGGGGGAGATGTGTTGGGCAGAGGGATGAGTGTAACCGGGACAGAACGAGTTGTTGGCGTAGGTGGGAAGGCACTTGTTCTAAACTCGCAGAAAGTGTGTGACTTTGCTCTTCAGATACAGAGAGAAAAACTTAAGTTTTTCCTTCGTTTCTACGAAATTTGACCAGAATATATGTGTAGTGGGCTAGACAGTAGAGTAGACTTGGCAGGCAACCGAGGGGATTGGCCCTATTACCGGGTTGAAGGACACCACTTTAGAACTTACAGACTGGAAACGCGGCGTCGATATTGGCAGAAAATTTTGCATGTAAGAATTCAGCGCTAACGTTACCTGTTCCACTTGCTTTAACATTCTGATACGTGATTGTGATTTTAAATTCGAGAATGGATCGGGGCTTCAGATATCTTAAGTGACGTGAGATTAAGTTTGAAAATAATTAGTACTAAACACACCCAACTACAGTGTGGGCCATTTTAGGCTTCTGAAGAAATATGTTTAGGGTCACTAGAACTAGATCTTTGTGCCACATCTACTGTCAGATATATGAGCTACTGAGTAAACCGTTAAGTAAAACATAAATAAATAAATAAATAAATAAAAATAAAGGGACGTTAGCCTAGACCGATTCGTCAGTTACGATAATTTGAGGATAATTCTGAGGATTTTTTGCGATATTTTCAGAAAAGCATACCTGAATAAATTAGCACATACATATACATCAATCGCCATATACAAACCCAAGGTACTTATTCACCAATGCCATATATTACGACATACACATTTCAGCTGTAATAAGCCGTCACCAGTGTCGTTACAAAGAGGCTAAAAACTAAACTTAATGTTATTTGTCATAATTAGATAATCAATTATATTTTACTTCAAACTGCACACATTTTCTGTATTGGAGCCAGTAATTTTTTCCACTGCAGAATGGAAACAAGAGCTCGGAAATGTTACGACTAGCAGATAAAATTTTCTATCAGTAATTAAAATGGCATCCACAAAAATTTCAAACCTAATATTAACATCAATAACATGAAAGATTCACATTACCGTGTAACAAAACTATATATTTGTGTATTATAAGCAAGCTACATGTTTCAGTCCTTCCGGCCCATTGTCAGGCATTTTATACAAAAACCTAAAATCCTTATTTTGTGAGATCTCATATTATATGTTACTTATTAAAATTTTTTAATTGTAAAATTGTAAATTACCTTCGGAGTAACTTTGTATGTACAAGACTAATGATAGTCCGGAAGGACTGCAACATATAGCTTGCTGATAGTACACAAATATATCGTTGTATTAGACTGTGATTTAACTGTTTATTTATTGATTGTTGAGAGCACAACGCCATGACATCCATCAAGCTGACATTAATAAGCTTAGCACAAATAAAAATGTTATGTTATGTGATATCTTCTGTTTGGAGGTGATATTAATTAGAGTAGTATCCGACTGGATAATCTGATTTATATTTTCTCTTAGATTTCGATTTGGATCTAACAAAATTTTATTTAATTTTATTCTAAGATCACCGTGCATTTTTCACAAAATTATTGTTAGATCACCAAATAAATGCACCTTTTATTTAAAAAACACTATAAGGTTTTTTAAAACATTTTAATAAAAACCCTACATATGTTTCGGCTTTTCTATGAAGCCATCTTCAGGGGGTGTGAAGATGGCTTCATAGAAAAGCCGAAACATATGTAGGGGTTTTTATTAAATTGCTTTAAAGAACCTTATAGTGTTTTTTTTATATAAAATGTGTATTTAGTTGGTGATCTAACAATAAAATAATATTTAATTTATGCTATATTATATTGTTACGTTATTGTAACTTATATTTCTAATTTTTATTTAAATATTGCGTAAGAACGTAAATTGTCCTAGCTCACTGAACCTCGCCCTCACCACATTGACAGTTTTAGTCAACTCTGTGTACGAAATGTGTGGATAAATGCTTTTTGTGCTTTGTTGGAAGACACTTGTTTAACGGAATTTTGTGGGTATAACGGATTCAGCGATAACATCAAATTATCATATACAAGTTTATTTGTTACCAACTACTGCACAATGTTTATACCTGTACCTACATGTTTCGGCTGAACTACTCAGCCATCATCAAGGATTTATCCTCTACAGACATAAGCAGCGTGCAGTGTGTCATAGAATGGTAAAATATGCATATATTACAGTCGTCATTGCTGATTATTTTATAGTTTACATACGATAAATCAGTATATCGATACATAAAATTTTTTAAATATAAAATATATGAATATAAAACATAAAATATTAACCTGTTTCCAAACATCACTTTCGTGATAATTTCCAATTGTGTGGGTTAGAAACCTGTAATATATTATGCAATCAATACAGTATAAGTAATGAAATTTCTGAATAATTTGAAGTTACTATTTATTAGTGTATCAATTGCTCAAGTGTATGTCTACACATACCCCTGGCTATGTTCCCCGGTACTTATTCTTTACGTGATATCTCTGTACCGTGCACTGTGAGCAGATAGCTATGGATCAATACTGGGTTTATTATCATTTCTACGGCTGTTTGAGGAAGTGGTAACATTTTTTTTGGAGCTGTGCATCGTTTCAGTTCACTTTAATACGGATATATTTAGGCGTTAAATGGTTGCGTCTGCACATTTTACTGAACCATATTGCTGCATTAGCTTTAAGTGACTTCTCCTTGGTGTTTTTATAATGATTGTAAGCAATGTAAAAGTTTTATTGGCTCTTTTAAAAATAACCTATTAATGAATAGAAGGCTGTTCGTTCATTTTCAGCGCGGTTTCATTAAGTTGTTTTCAATGCAAAATTTTTCCATTTTCTTTTTCAATATTTTCAGACACTTTTCACTTCGTCCTTTCACTCTCAGAGTAGACTACGAGCGAAAAATGCGCAAAGGGCTTCTTAATTACCTGTTTTTCTTTCGGTGCTCGCTACGATTTTCGAACATAAACCCAACTACATTCATATCGAACAGCATAAATGTTGCTTCCCTTAAGAATTAGATGCACAAGACATACACAGGCAGTAACTCACGACATCCTTCATGTTTCCCAAACGCGGTATTTGTTAATTTTCTTTCCTCTGTTGTCTTGTTATTTGTTGACTATAAGTAGAATGAAATGTCTTTATTCATTTATTATAATTTCTGTCATCTTCAAAATTCAGTAGTTGAAACTCATAAAATTATTATTTTATTTGCGTTTTAGGTGTTTTCACAAGGTGAAAAAAAGAGATTAATAAGATTGTCATTCACCAAGTTGTCCGCATATAGCAGGTTGACTCCCAATGTTGGGTTTTCGTGAATATTCATTTTTCTTACTCGTGCTAAGATTATTCGACATGTTCCACTTTTGATTAAAATTGGACAAACCTTCAGCCACTTAACATGGCGACCTACACGTTTTCATGACAAGTTTCCATTATTGGTCTTCACCACTGAAACAGTGACGTAAGAGCTGGGGTCGGAGAAAAGTTGAGGGTCGAAACGTAACAGTCAAGCATATTCTGCTGAAATCTTCCCGTTTATGATTTCATTAAATTTACGAGATATCGACTGTGATCGATTAATATATCGAAGTCTTAAATATACTGATTATGATCTGTTATATATGTGCTGCTAAAATAGGAAGAAATATTTTATTGTCTGTTAAAATGCTAGCATAAGCTGTGTTTTCTCTAAATATTCACGAATTGAAAGCTACTTACAATAATAAAGAAAGCGCGCTAAACGCTTTGCGAATATTTCCTAACTTGTTAAAATATTAATAGAATCGTGAAGTCTGAAATAAGAGCAGCAAGATTTTAAGATCTGTAGACCCAGTGTCTTCATTCCAAGTCTTGTTCTGCAGTTTGCTGTCGGGCAGTAATAAGGACTTTGTGCTTATAACTAAGCTTACGAAACTGGTGTATTTACATTGTACGAGTAACCACTGTCCTATTAACTCTGCTCAACTTGTTTTGGTTAATGTGAAAGTTTGTAATTCAATTCCAGTTTTTCTCGCCAGGATTCTATAAAAATTTAACACTATAGCAGACAGAATATTTTCCTAACATAATATTAACTAGTTTTATACAGGGCATACACAAAAGAATGGTGCGGTTTTAATAGTGAACACTATTAAAACCGCACCATTAACAAGCTTACTGAGATGCAGTGTTTTTTTTTGGTTGTGCGCCTAGATGAATGTCCGATAAGCTTGGCCTATATTTGTTTGTTTGTTTCTTTAAATGTGTTTACATTTATAGACGCCCGGTATTTCTGCCACCGTAACGCTGCTTACTGACAGTCAGTAGGTAAGTGGTCTGGTCAAATTTGAGGTACGATGTTGGCATTTGCCTGCAAGAACTAATTTTTGCGGAAGGACTGTAATTTTAAATTACGTTTTTTTTCATTTAAAATTCATAACAACGTCCTTAGACGTCATATATTATAGTAAACTTTCATTCCAAATTATAAAATTTAAAAATTCCAGTCACAATTTTGTGTGGTTAAATTTTTAGTAGTGGAATACTTGACTACTACCAATCAGTATGAGGGCAATTTGTAGGTAAAACCAGAACAAGTGGGCTTCAGAAGTAAATATAATTATGGATAATAAATTGTTTTTGACGTCATATTAACAACAAATTTTAGATGTAAAGCGACGGATACTGTTGCACACAGTGACCGTGTACCATCACACATTCCATAGCTGCATTCCAAGGTCAACATGCGGTTTAAATTCAGCATATGTGCTCACAATACCGTTCATGTGTTCAGACATAATGACCCGTGCGTTAACGCATAACTGAAATATAGGACACGAAGTAATGCCAGCAGTGGTACAGAACAACTGCACATGACTACGTTAGTTGAATTTTAGAACACCTAACGGAATACTTGGTACAGCAAACACTGCGACCAAGCCCTACAGATCAGCACTCATGCTTCGTAAAACGTAGACCTGGAATTAGCATGAAAATCTGTTTCATGTAAATTTTACGTGTTTTGTATACATTTACAATGTATTTTTTATGTGAAGAAGGAGATATCCATCCATTACTTGCAGAGATTATCTGCTTCTTTATTCTTTTGTAGTGACCGGATAATGTTTCGATCTTAGAGCCGAAACTTCTCCTCAGAAAACGTTTACAATTAGCTTGCTGCCGTGTGTGATTGGTAACTGAATACATATATATATATATATATATATACATATTTGTGAACTGGTACACCAACAGGGATGGCCTCTATCAAGGCATTATTTAAACTTTTTTCAGCTTAGAACAGGGCTGGTAAAGGTTTTGAGGGGGCGTACCCAAATTGCCGATAATTTTCGGAGAAATTCTTTCGCATGTGGAAACCTGAGTTTACTAGCACCGTATTTCCAAATCTTTCAGTGACGCCGTAGAACTCCTTATAGGTGGCGCCCCGGATAGCCCGTCCCCTGATCCGGTTCTGCCTCTACCCACACTCGACACCTGCGCTAGAAAGGGGTGGGTAATCAGCGTTACGCCCTGGCCGCTTTGACACTGGGAAAGAGACACATTACTCATTGTACAGGAAGCTGGATGGGCGTCGGTGCCTGTCTGGACGGACAAGGAAAAAATTTCGTCGCCATCGGGGTTCTGACCCCGGACTCTTCAGCCTGTAGCGAGTCGCTGTACCGACTGCGCTGTGGAGGAACATGATCCTCCGTCGGTCAGGCCATTCTCTAAAACACAGAGATTTTCTCTGTTGTTATTCAGTCTATTACCTTGAGATGTTTCAAGCCAGTTTCGTTATCAATAGTTTCGTATTTAAACTAGTGTGACTTTACAGCGTATATGTGTGTAAGATATATGGCCTTACATCGTATTGTGTGTGTAAGGTATATGGCCTTTACATCGTATGTGTGTGTAAGGTATATGGCTTTTACAGCGTATGTGTGTGTAAGGTATATGGCCTATACAGCGTATGTGTGTGTAAGGTATATGGCCTTTACATCGTATGTGTGTGTAAGGTATATGGCTTTTACAGCGTATGTGTGTGTAAGGTATATGGCCTTTACAGCGTATGTGTGTGTAAGGTATATGGCCTTTACAGCGTATGTGTGTGTAAGGTATATGGCCTTTACAGCTTATATGTGTGTAAGGTATATGGCCTTTACAGCGTATGTGTGTGTAAGGTATATGGCCTTTACAGTGTATGTGTGTGTAAGGTATATGGCCTTTACAGCTTATATGTGTGTAAGGTATATGGCCTTTACAGCGTATGTGTGTGTAAGGTATATGGCCTTTACA
Source organism: Reticulitermes speratus (assembly GCA_021186555.1). Classification (NCBI taxonomy): domain Eukaryota; kingdom Metazoa; phylum Arthropoda; class Insecta; order Blattodea; family Rhinotermitidae; genus Reticulitermes; species Reticulitermes speratus. The sequence goes on from JAJKFL010000010.1 coordinate 10,769,944, forward strand.
GTGTATGTGTGTGTAAGGTATATGGCCTTTACAGCGTATATGTGTGTAAGGTATATGGCCTTTGCAGCGTATATGTTTGTAAGGTATATGGCCTTTGCATCGTATATGTGTGTAAGGTATATGGCCTTTGTAGCGTATATGTGTGTAAGGTATATGGCCTTTGCAGAGTATATGTGTGTAAGGTATATGGCCTTTGCATCGTATATGTGTGTAAGGTATATGGCCTTTGCAGCGTATATGTGTGTTAGGTATATGGCCTTTGCAGCGTATATGTGTGTAAGGTATATGGCCTTTGCAGCGTATATGTGTGTAAGGTATATGGCCTTTGCATCGTATATGTGTGTAAGGTATATGGCCTTTGCAGCGTATATGTGAGTAAGGTATATGGCCTTTGCAGCGTATATGTGTGTAAGGTATATGGCCTTTGCAGCGTATATGTGTGTAAGGTATATGGCCTTTGCAGCGTATATGTGTGTAAGGTATATGGCCTTTGCAGCGTATATGTTTGTAAGGTATATGGCCTTTGCAGCGTATATGTGTGTAAGGTATATGGCCTTTGCAGCGTATATGTGTGTAAGGTATATGGCCTTTGCAGCTTATATGTGTGTAAGGTATATGGCCTTTGCAGCGTATATGTGTGTAAGGTATATGGCCTTTGCAGCTTATATGTGTGTAAGGTATATGGCCTTTGCAGCGTATATGTGTGTAAGGTATATGGCCTTTGCAGCGTATATGTGTGTAAGGTATATGGCCTTTGCAGCGTATATGTGTGTAAGGTATATGGCCTTAATGTTATAAGTTAAAATGTATGTTAAACTCCTAGAGCGTGTTTCTCATGATAATGTTCTTGAGCTAAATCATCCTCATTTATCGTCTGCTGTAACATGTGTAAAGTAATGTGTAAATGACAGACATTTTAGTGAGAAAACTTTAATTCCCTTTATAAACGCCCATTAGGGCTTAACTAACTCCATGGAACAAAGTCCTTTTTAAGAGCTAACAGTTTATCAGCTATTCAAGAAATTTCTCCAAATTTTAAGAATGTTCGTTACCGTCTTCACAAAAGTCCACTCCTTGTCTCTATCCCGGGTCAGATGAATTCACGTATTAGGACTTCAAACTATAATGCAGCTTATTCAATACGGTCAATTAACGTATACCGCCAACATGTCATGGAGCTTCAACAGTTGCATAAACACGAAACCCTTGATAATTAACCAACTAATTCGAAATATGTCGCGTATAGTAAAATGATTATCAACAAAGAAAAGAGTTGTGTTTGTTCAATTAGTAATACAACGCTATGGAATTGAAGATCAAAGACCTTCCATGTTTATCTCAATTCAGACGTTTCTGCTATAACTTTGTTAAACATCTACCACACAACACTGTGTAATAAGCCAGAGGACCACAGTGTATATATCACAGTACTACTGTGCTTGTTTGAAACAGGGGTTTTAACTAGAGGTTTACTTTAGACCCTGTTTGTTAATACTGTTATTACTGCTTCTAATAATATTATTAATAACAACAGAAAATTTCATTATTATTATCTGTAGGTTTTGGTGTTAAAACATCACAATCAGGACGCTTTAATCGCGCAGTCCTGTAGAGTTTTTATTATTTTGAGTTTATTTGCCTTGCCATCTTGATAATTTAAATTGTGATACTTGATAAAATTTTAAGTAACTAATTGAATTTATTCCTTTCATTTGTGATTTTTAACCTCGTTGAATTTTATCGAATCAAAACAACGTGACATTCCTGCCTACTGTAATTTTAATTAGGGATTAGAAGTTAACAGGAATATTTCCTATACTACACATTATTTTAAAAACTATGCTTATATAAATATATATGGAATCACGTAGAACTTTCTCTCTGATGAATCTTAGAATAGAAATCTGTGGTCTTCTGGGTTATTACACGGCGTCGTGTCGTAATTGTTTACCGACGTTTCGGGACGATGTATCGGTCCCATCCTCACGGGTCAAGGTTCCGAGTAGGAAAGAAAGCCTATAACATAGATACTGGCAAGTACGGCGGGGTAGAAAAACGTGTGATGTGATGACAGCCAATAGGATGAGAGAGGGTTGGATACAAACAACGTATAGCTGCCTGGGGTACCGAGAAAGCAAACAGCTAAGACAGTTGGAAAACATATATGGAATAGAATAACATGAAGGAGGAAAAAATACGGATAAAGCTAGATAAATAAATTACAAATAAACCAAGAGTAAAATTAAAAAATAAATGAATAAATTGGAAGACCACAGATTTCATCAACATCGCGGCGGAAGCCTGAAATCAAAATCTTAGAATAGGTTTAGAGTCATTCACTTCCCCCTCAACTAATTACAGAGACATATCTAACTTTCGATTAATGTTACAGTGAATCGTCAGATAGTCTGTTAATCACTGCAAGCTTGTCAACATATTTTCTTGTCGCTAGCTTGAAGTCAATAAATATTATTAATACGCATGCTGTCACAGGATTTTATTAAATCTTTACGCAAAATTACAGCTTCAGTAATTGTAATGTTCTTGGTATTCCGTGCATAAACCATCTATGACGATATTACAGACTACTGTATCTCATTTACACTGCAGTTAGTAACGAACAGTGTAGACAGCTTTCAAGCTGGACAGTAGCGCGCCATTTTATTTGTTGTCCTTGTTTAATTGTAACGTACATATTTGAATATACAATGTATTATGACAGTTGATGCGTAGGAAGTATTAAATTATTGATCTAAATCTACGTTATTGTGTTGGCTTTTAAGACTACTTATCGTGGGATTAAGATCGGTAGTTGTATATATGTACATATTATATATATCACGTTGTACAGTATTTGTCTATGGACATGTTTTTAGTATTTAATAGAAACAAAAAAGGTGATTATAGCACAGAATATACAAACCAATTGCTTTTGCTGGAATTATAACTTACCCTTCTATAGCCTACGCATATGTGTTAGGTTCTCATGCAGCCTCTAAATTCCAGAACCACCCAGCAGGCACCGATATGACCGACTGATTGCGACGCAGTTGTGCTTTCTTCATTCATCCTGCAGTCTGTCTTACGACAGGTCCATAGCCTCTTCATTCTGCAGTCTGTCTTACGACAGGTCCGTAGCCTCTTCATTCTGCAGTCTGTCTTACGACAGGTCCGTAGCCTCTTCCAAAGCGAGTTCTCCAAGGGGTGCGATCTAGTTCTTCCTCTTTCAATTTCCAGTATCTTCTTTTGCCTTAAGGTCATCCAGTAGCTGCTTACGCCTTCTTCCTCGTCTTACCGTCATTTCTATCTTTCCCTCTAACTTTCCTTCAATCACGTGTTTTAGAAGGCGGTTTCTACGCAAGATGTGACCAGTCCAGTTAGACATTACATATCCAGTATTATTGAGGACACCAATTGCCACAGATGTTGAAATTACTATGGTACAGAGTTCGATTCCCGGGAGAGGAAACAGAAATTTCTCTTCGCCAAATATTTCAGACCGTCTCTGGGTTTCAACAAAACTTCAATTCATTGGGAAGCAGTGGCTTTTATTCTCTTATGTTAAAGAGGCTGCAGCGTGAAACTACTCACTCACGTCCATGTAATACCGAAGTTAAGGATGAGTGGAATACACCTCTTATCCTCCAACCCACATTGTGCCTCCTTCGCGTGCACAGGGACAAATTGTACCTTACATTTAAGGCACAGAAGTAGCGAAACAAAGTGCCGTAGGTGAAGATGCGCTTCACTTCACTGTCTGTATCACTTCGGCATATTGCCAGCGTAGTTTTCTAGCCATTCCGTTGCCATGAACGAGATAGCTCGACTGGAAGCCCTAGACATTATTACCTGAGTTTAGTAGGAATCTGAGAATTGCAGTAAAAGTAACGTGTCTAGCCGTCTGCCAACGCTTAAAATTAAAACATGTTCGTTTTCAATAACACAAATAATGCCTAAGTATTAGCTTTAATAATGAAGCTTCTTTAAATACAAACTAGCATGGACAGGGTAAACTGAAGCTCATACATGAATTCTTAAAGCACAAAATGTGAAGCTTCTCATTACGAAACTTTGTCTAACGTCCTGTTACATCTTTATCTTAAGTCCAAATGGTCTCCCCAGCTCCCTCTTCTTAAATACTCTCAGTAGTCTGTTCCAGTAGTGTGAGAGCGACGTAGTCTCATGCCCATGCAATGCAACTGGGAACACACAGTTTAATGTTTTAATTTTTTTGTTCTCTGCACACGAGACATGAAGAAACAAAATTCTGAACTGAATGGTGTAAAAAGGTTACAAACAGACGTTCAGTGGAGTAAAGGCATAAAAAATAAATTATAATTATTTGAGGACATAAGCTAAGCATGTTTATTAACACAGTTTATCCATAATAATGTCATGTATTCTAGTATAGATAATAGCGCTATAATGATAACATATGACTATTTAAACAGAAAAATCTCCCATTAGTGTGTTTCGAATTAATCACGTTTTCAAGATTAATGTATGCGCAACTTTTTCTAACCTTTAATTTTATCTCCACTTGTTACACCATTAGTCGTTTATAACAATTCTGCTGACAAAGTAGATAACGTATGTATTTTTTTCCGCCTTCAATCTAGTAGCGTGCTGAAATTCAGATAAAGTATTCAACAATTTATTATTCTGAAGTTAGCATGGAATTTTTTTCTGTATTTAGCCACCACAGTTTTCACATATTCTAAATTAATCTCTTTTTACTATATTAAAAACCATATTTCAGTGGTATTGTTATATTTGTGTTTGTGTATGCGAGTGAAATATTTCATGGAGAAACTACGGTGGGAGAAGCTGAGGTAAATATTTTGAAACACATTGCTTTCCATCTAATTTCCATTCATTATATTGAACCGCGTTTTTTAATCTATGGAAAATGCATTTAATTAGGTAAACTACCAAACGACAGGCATAAATATTCGTCATGCCGCCTGTTTCATGAAACGGTTAGGCCTATATTTTAATTAGATATATGATTTAAGCTGGTCGCTTTTAAAAAGAGGGCCCTATTGACCGCTGACTATCAATTCAGTTGGGTGCAGAATTTGGATTTTTCAAATTGATGATTATTCCAATTAGTGTTTGTGTAATTTCATTGAAATTATTTTTTAAGGTGAAGTTAGTATTGGTCGGTTTCTAGATGACTGTTGTAATTATGCAGCGCAATAAATATGTCCCACACCTGCAGTTAAAATCTATTCACGCACCTGTGCCCAGTTAATTGTCATAAAGAACAATATTCTACTTCAGACTCCATAAATTAGTTTATTGTAATTATTGACTTTATGGATTAGTCTCTTGACCTCTTCTGTTACGAGGATGAAACCGTTTGTTCTTTCTGTCAGGCGTACCCAGCATTTTACGGTGTCATTTTTTATTGACAGAGCAATTTTGGGATTCAGTATTCATGCATTATATTCAAATTTTCTACCCATTTTTACCATATTTCTTATCACTCTTTTTACGTCTATTTCTGCCGTCTTCATTCTCCGTAATTTCTCATTTTCTAGCGCTCAGCATTGTGATCTATACAGAAACATAGCTAAGGCTATTAGGAATCAATTTGTTTGTAATAAGGATTGCCTTTAGTCATTACCGCGTGGTGTCTCCCCTAGAAACACTCCCCCCCCCCCGGAGATCCGATTGGGGGAGTAGTTTACCTCCGGAATGTTTTGTCTCCAGAAGAAGACTCTTTTCACCAGCAAACTGGAATTAAATTTAAGGAAGACACTAGTAAAGTGCTACATTTGGAGCATAGCTTTGTATGGTGCTGAAACGTGGACACTTCGGAAAGTAGATCAGAAGTATTTGAAAAGTTTTGAAATGTGGTGCTGGAGAAGAATGGAGAAGATCAGTTGGACCGATCGTGTGAGAAATGAAGAAGTATTACATAGAGTGAAGGAGGAGAGGAATATCGTACATACAATAAAAAGAAGAAAAGCTAACTGGATTGGTCACATTTTGCGTAGAAACTGCCTTTTGAAACATGTGATTGAAGGAAAGTTAGAAGGAAGGATAGAAATTACGGGACGACGAGGGAGAAGATGTAAGCAGCTACTGGATGACATTAAGGAAAAGAAAAGATACTGGAAATTGAAAGAGGAAGCACTAGATCGCACCCTGTGGAGAACTCGCTTTGGAAGAGGCTACGGACCTGCCGTAAGACAGACTGCAAAATGAATGAAGGATTGCCTTCTGTATTTTTCCATTAATGCGCCATTGCGTTCCTTTAAAATATTGCTTCCAGAAAGCTTGCAAGCCATGATGTGCCACTCACAAATAAATCGTCACAGCTATATAATAAATAACGTAAGTTATAATCTTCTTAAAGTACAAAAGTATTTCGGAATGAAAAGTTTGTTGTCGATGTTTGTTTAATTCCTTTACATTAACAGAATTGACTTAACAAATTCAGCATTTAAGCCTCAAGCGCTGTAATTCCATTGAGTAGAGCCGGTCTTGAGAAGGCCAACCTTCAGTGCTTTCCAAAGTTTATTAACGCCTCAAAGAGCTCGCCCCTTGCCCCTACTCATAAGTTTGTTTAATTAGAATATAAAGAGGTGCTGCGTACTTGTATTTTCTTTTTAATCTCGAGCTTCAAGAACTAAGAAAGTAGGAACCGTGTACACAATTTTGATGTTGAGTTTTGGTTGGGAATTTCTCTTTGATGATGCCGAACAGTATTAAAATACGTTGTACGGCAGTAACGTTTGACTGTACCGCAGGACTGAACAGGCTTTGTACTTTGATGGTGTAAAGTTGAACCTGTGCTTAATTAGTCACCACGTTACGAAGGCGTATGGGGGGAGCTCTGATATTCTGCGAGTTGTGCCTGAGACACACTCACAAAACCACGCAGAATTTCGCATAATGTAACCTTAATCCTTACCCGAGTTTAACAAAATTTTAACGTGAAATAATATTAGTAAAACTCTTAAATACGGAATGTTATGAAAATCCAACTAGCAATTCCGTATTAGTGCGTACGGGCATAAGGACTCGCGCGCACACACACACACACACACACAAAAATGACACGGATAAGAACCTCTTTTTGCAACTTGCAACTCCGAAGTATAAAAAAAATAAACGAAATTTGAAATCTAATCAGCAACACAAAATTGACTTGTATGAGCTTAATTTAATGGCTCTGTATTATGTGTGAGAATCTTACTAAGAAATTTGGTGAGGGAATATAAGATAAGTCTCACAGAGAGTCAGCTGTATGCAGTGTTTTATAATCGGAAACATGTTCACATTGAAACATCGAACTGTACCTTTAGCATTGTTCTGTTTTGCACTAGGCGCATAGGCTGACTGTGATATGTAACATGAAAGGAGAGTAATATATAGGTGGTGAAATATTTGAAGCTTAAACGTCATTTAAATAAAGCTTAAAAATTAAATTCCTTCAAAAATTAAATTCCTTCAGTTCCTACGGCACAGGAAATGAACTGCCTTCATCAAACCCCCCCCCCCCTCCCCGAGAGCTGTTCATTTCGAGAATCATACCCTAAATGAACTGTGTTGTTTCGGAGGAAAAAATATGCGGACGGAGAGACATTAAGTTATGTGAAATATATGTCGATATTTTGGAAATAGTATGTACACAAATTTTATGTATATTTCTGGGGTTGTTTTTACTGGGTTCAGAAGTGTTTCTTTTGAATACAAGTACAGTCTAACCCGGTTATAGCGATATCGGTTTATAAGTCACCTCGTTTATGGCGTCAGATACTCTGTGGTACCAACTAATTGCTCACTGCTAACCAGTACTAGGTTAGAATAACACTCGTTTATAACGACATAAAGTATCCATTCCCTTTCATGGCGTTATAACCGAGATCCACTGTACTTTGTTTGCTAATAATGTATATTTGTCCGGAGATTATTTTGTGGCTGTTCTTTACTATATAATGCTGAGTTCATGGAGAATCGAATGATGATATTAGCATGATTATAAATTGGGAGGGGCACAGGAGACGTCACTTAGCCCAGAAAAGCTAGCAAAATAACCTCGAACCTCCCGGAACATGTACAGTCAGGTTGGCTCAAGTAGTAAAGCTTCTGACTTGTATGCTAGATGCGACCGTTCTGAGTCTTTGTCAGGACACCAGTCTTTGTCAGGACACCAGTCTTTGTCAGGACACCAGTCTTTGTTAGGACACCAGTCTTTGTCAGGACACCAGTCTTTGTCACGACACCAGTCTTTGTCAGGACACCAGTCTTTGTCACGACACCAGTCTTTGTCACGACATCAGTCTTTGTCACGACACCAGTCTTTGTCACCACACCAGTCTTTGTCAGGACACCAGTCTTTGTCACGACACCAGTCTTTGTCAGGACACCAGTCTTTGTCACGACACCAGTCTTTGTCACGACACCAGTCTTTGTCACGACACCAGTCTTTGTCAGGACACCAGTCTTTGTCACGACACCAGTCTTTGTCACGACATCAGTCTTTGTCACGACACCAGTCTTTGTCACCACACCAGTCTTTGTCAGGACACCAGTCTTTGTCACGACATCAGTCTTTGTCACGACACCAGTCTTTGTCACCACACCAGTCTTTGTCAGGACACCAGTCTTTGTCACGACACCAGTCTTTGTCAGGACACCAGTCTTTGTCACGACACCAGTCTTTGTCACGACACCAGTCTTTGTCACGACACCAGTCTTTGTCAGACACCAGTCTTTGCAGACACCATCTTTCACGACACCAGTCTTTGTCACGACACCAGTCTTTGTCACGACATCAGTCTTTGTCACGACACCAGTCTTTGTCACCACACCAGTCTTTGTCAGGACACCAGTCTTTGTCACGACATCAGTCTTTGTCACGACACCAGTCTTTGTCACCACACCAGTCTTTGTCAGGACACCAGTCTTTGTCACGACACCAGTCTTTGTCAGGACACCAGTCTTTGTCACGACACCAGTCTTTGTCACGACACCAGTCTTTGTCACGACACCAGTCTTTGTCACGACACCAGTCTTTGTCACGACACCAGTCTTTGTCACGACACCAGTCTTCCTCATTGAAATCTTCGCCTTTATCATTTTCTGCAGGATAATGTCTGCATTGTACCGCTAAATAGGCCACGACCACTTCAATCCACGTATCTTCCATTTCGGCATTCACTGATCTTTCGACATTAGGTATATATCGTCTGAAGCACTGTCACTCTAGGTAATCAAACAATAAATCCCTCATTCCGAATGTATTTCCTTTGCCGAGATACGAAATATGTATACCAAAATGCGAGACAAATGTGCTACTGATATGGCGACCCGTCGGTAAAGATTATTCGTGTTAAAATTTGATTTTTCAGATTCCAGGATAACACCGTTTAAAAATGGAAATGATATTGAAATTTCATATAAACCGCCGAGGAACGAAATATCACTAATGAACACGGTGTTAAGTGGCTACAGGAAGTTAATTTTAGTAAGTTTGCAGGACTGTCATGAAAGCGACGGGATTTTTAAGGTAATAAACTCATTTCGTTTTATCCTACTGAAACAGTTACCAGAAGCATAATGGTTTAATATAGGCTTACGTGCTACCTTCTCTAAGTTTTAACAGCTGAATAGGGAACTGCACAGTATATTGTTTGTTGAGATGATAGTGAGTTACGTATTTGGCATTATAGCACAGTTTATACTATACGTACCACTTGTTTTAACATTTATCATTTTGCCTCTCGGAATGTGAACATTTTTCGCGTCATTCTTAGTACAAACACCGATTGTTTCCTTTCAGAGCCTTAAGTGATTTCTTTTCCCAATGGTGACACGCTGCTTGCTGTGAGTTACATTACGATTTGAATTGTTATTTATATTGAGATTAACTTTAGGCATCAGGGGGGTAAGGGAGGACATAACGTTGTTAATAATAATTGGCTAACATCTCTGAAGGAACTAACTGTTGGGAAGAGTAATGGTGGCAATGAATAAAAAATATTCAACAATGATGCGGAAGATCTGGTTACTCACAAACATGACAAGACTTCAGCTAAAGGTTGTGTCCTTAACAGATGTGTATTTTGTACATTAATGAATATTTTGCCTGTGGAATTATTATGACGAGGATTGTTCACGATCCAAGGTGAAGACACATTTATTCTTTTTTGTAAACTTTCCTAACGGGGCCATTCAAAGAATACTTTCACGTAAAACTAAGCTCTTTATTATTGTTGTTATTATTATTGTTGTTATTCAGCACATTAATAAACCTGAATTGAATTAAATTGAATTGAATTATCACAAATAGGGGAACCGGAAAAGCGACGTCGGTATAATGACTAGGCCACTGGCTGACAATCGAAAATCGTAGCTTTATTCCCGACAGTTTCCGCAGTAGTTCTGGTCCCACACGGGCTCATGTTCAGTGGGTGCGAGGGGTTATTTCCGCGGGGTAAAGCACCCAGGATGCGAATCTGACTATTCACTTTTATCTGGTATTAAGATTAAGAATGTATGGAGCTGTGTAAGACCCAGATAACAACAAATAACTTCACTGGGCACATTCCTTGAGCAGCTAATTTCTTAGACAGTTAAATTTCCTGACTTTACGGAACAGGAAGTTTCATTACTATGATCACAACTTCCTTCCGGTCGTTCCCATCCTGAGACATATCTGGTTCTCACTATTCCGTCTTCCTTTTCAAGAATTTTTGATATCCTCCAATACGAGTATACTTCTATGGTTTCCAAGTGGTCGCAGGTTTCCATACCAAAACACGGTACGCATTTCTTGTCTCTTATAGGTGTGCCACATGCCCCGCCCAACTCATTCTCATTGATCTGGTGCTGGCTCTTCATTTTGCACTTCTTTCAAATCTCCTGTTATTTCATCCTTCTTACACCCACATATCTTCTTCAGCAACCACTTCTCTCACAATCTTAGCCCGTATTCTTCCCTTAAATTGAGAGACCCAGTTTTATATCCATGTGAAACTGAGGGACAATTATTATTCTATACATCCTACACACAACAAAAAGAAGAAAGGCTAACTGGATTGGTCACATCTTGCGTAGAAACAGCCTTCTGTAACACGTGATTGAAGGAAAGTTAGAGGGAAGGATAGAAATTATGGGAAGACAAGGAAGAAGGTGTAAGCAGCTAGTGGATGACCTTAAGAAAAAGAGAAGATACTGGGAATTGAAAGAGGAAGCACTAGATCGCAACCTATGGAGAACTCGCTTTGTAAGAGACTACGGACCTGTCGTAAGACAGACTACAGAATGATGATATCCTAGTCTTAATTTTCATTATGGAGCAAAGGAAGACGGAAGATCTTGGACCGAAACGTACAGAAGAATAAAGCAAACGTCTTATGTCTAAAGCATTTTCCATATTTAAACAAATTAGAATGAAAGAACGAAGATTGTTAACGCAACTTGTTATTCTGTTGGAGCCGGTTAGCTCAGTGTGCAAAGTGTCTACCTATGAGCTTGACTCTATTTTCATTCCGGACACGGACAGGAATTTTCTGCTCTCCTCTCTGTCCAGGTCGCCTGTTGTACCAACGCAGCATCTAATCCACTGAGCAGCTGTGGTAATTTCCCCTGGGGGGATTGCCAGACCGTGAAACTCATATTTGACCTTCCTGTACTGTCAAAATTAGTAATACATAAAGCTTTAACTCCATGTCCCCACGCACCTTAATAATTTTATGTTGATGCTTGGGAGTTTACGGGTTTCTTATCCTTTACTTGCAAGAAGTACCAAGACACGATAGCATTACTGTTACATAAATATTGCTGTTAATAACAGAAGTGGCAGGTTTACCTTTTTATTGCTACTACTAAGCAGTAAGTCGCCCTCGGTGGACTAGTGGTTAGCGTGCTCGCCACTGGACCCACGGTTCGCGGGTTCAATCCCGGCCGAATTCGATGGATTTTTAAGAGTGATAAAAATCCGTAGCACAACTTCCTTCGGAGGGGAAGTAAAGCCGTCGGTCCCATGTCGTAGATTTACGGCATGTAAAGGAACCTTACGGGCATGAATAGAACTAGTAATGCTCGTAAGCAAAATTCAGCGGTCATTTCTCACCCAAGTCTCCTGACTGAGTTCTAGATGGCTCTGGCAGTCACATCAGGATGAGAATTTGTGCAGTCAGTGGACTGGTCACTCACTACAGAATGCACACCTCCAGACCAAGAAACCTCTGAAAGGAGGCCCTATGCTCCGCAAGGAGCGACAGGAAGTAACTAACTAACTAACTAACTAAGCAGTATATACACAGTATATAACACACATATAGGTCTAAAATTTAGTGGCGCAATAGTAGCGATAAATCGCATATATTTTAGTCTGAAATCCTGAAGAGGTCACACATAAGACCTACAAGCAGAGAGTAGTTTGAAATACGCCTTCTCACACTCCTCACTACACATACAGTAGTACGAGTATTATCTGTATCTTAGTACGACTTACACTTAATTATAATCGATGTCTCGGAAACGGTGAGGTATCGACCATGCTCGATTTGTCAGGATTGTTATATTTAGATCGTTCACTGTTACTTCGGGTTCAGTTCGTGACTCTTCGATTTATATAAGGCACGTAACGGTGAGATATTATCATAAATGTGAGTAGGTTTTTGTGCCAATTATCTTGTTATTTTTTGTTAAATTTTAAACAAATTAATACATTTTAATAGAAATCACAAATATGACATTTCATGGGAATCGTTCCTTTGGGGGTCACCTTTTGCCATGCTGAGAGACAAGGGGAAGGACACACATGACGAATCTTGTAGTCACTTTTCGCAGCTGCTTGGGAATGTGCCTAAAATAGATTTCACAAATTGCTGTGTGAGGAGATGGACTGGATTAATGTGTGTTATGGTAGGGATCAGTGGAGGACTCGTACGAGAACAGTAATTAAACAGAATTATCATAAACGACGAAGAATTCCTTGAGTGATTCAGTGACCTTTACTTTCTTAAGACACTCTGCTCCATAAAATTACGTGCCGTTTGTTAGCATAATGTACGTTATGGAACAATGTTTTGGCCCTCTTTCTTTTCTTGTTTGTTAACATCTCTGTAATCGTGCTTTCCATGACTGTACAGAATAAACACTAAATAATGTTTAATGACCTTAAATCAAGTTGCAAAGAGGCCATAAATTGTGTGAAACCGACTAATAACCTCATTTAGCACACACAAAGAAAACAGATTACAAATTCAGCTTAACACAAAGTGTATGTTGATAAAAATATATTAGCCTACTGCCAGCAGCCATAAATCCTACGAGATGCAGAGTGCAATGTAACATCAGCATTAAAGTCGAGTATAATTAATCCTACATTTCATGTTTTGGTCATAACCTTAATCGTGTTTTGAATACGGAAAGCCAAAGCGGTATTGTACACGACTACACGGAGCTGAAAGCTGTTGTGTGTATCTGTCTCATGCAGGTGGGTTTGAAGAAACTGGTCATTTGTTTCGTGACTCGCGTTTAAAATAGAATTAGTAAGAAGTCATCCAGAAATAACTTCTCTCTCTTAAATGAATTATTAATCATTTTTCTTTTTCTGCTTTTTCTAACCTTCGTAGAGTAGATAAATGGTAAAAACAAAAGAAAATTTTTCCCTGATATAATTACATATTACGTGTCTGAATCATGTATTCTGCATCGTAAATTCGACTACGGTTGTATATTCACGTACAGAATTATAATAAATAGGAGCGTAGAGTTTAACTAGTATTTTGTTGTAAAAACTTTTCCACATTTTGTAGCACAGTTAAATAACAGCTTGTTAATTCGAATAACGTTGCTTGCTAAATCTATTAAATTTAACACAATTCTGAAACAGCAGGGAGTAAAATCACTGTCAGAAACTGACATCCTGCATTTATAAACATGTTTAATTTAACCTATGATACTGCTTTTTGATTTTATCTTCTAAGAATATATTTTTAAATTCAGCTGGTAAATATTTATCTATTTGTTGGCTGTATAGACACTGAATTTGAGGCAGCAATCTGCTCCGAAACGTCGGTAACTATTTACCGATCATGTCTCTGAAAGTTTGGATCTTCAACAAAAGCGTTGCGAACACCTCATATTACATTTCAGAATATCAACAATTTTTAAGGAACATTTTTACTTTTGCTACATCTGTTAGCTAAACATTGAACCATTTCTATTCGCGTCCAAGAACGTCTAATAAACCATTAATAAAAATCGATGATGTCGTCTGTCTGAGAGAAAACTGAACACGGTCATTTCCGTCTCTATAAAAGATTAATGTAGCTACAATCCCTGTAAGGTTCGATGTCCAACAGTAGTGGAATTATGGAAGTGGTTTTTATTATAATATGCATTAGAGATCAGCTGACGCAATTTTATACTTACTGACCATATATGCCTACTACATAATGCATTCGAATGAATTTTATTCACCTTAAATCCTTCTCTGAAAGCATGCTTTTGTCCTTATACGCACCATGAAGTCACATGAGAGGAGTGGAGTGGTAGCTCCTGTCTTTCGTAACCTCGGCACTTGATCGAGTAAAGTGGTCAATTTTCACGCCCCGGCCGCTTTACCCCCACGGACAGGATATTCGTTACCAACTGAATAGGAGGATGGGTTTTCTCCAGAGACTGGAACTTTTGGGCAAGAGTAAAATCTTTCCCGGTCGGGAATCGAGACGTTTTTTTCTCGGACGTTCAGCCATTGAAGGTAAAGCAATCCCATTACAGGCCTGGACAGGCCTTTATGGTTCCAGGAAGTTGAGGCTTCCAGATTTCTAGACAATCGGCACATGAAAATGGTAAGGTTGTCAGCCCTAAGCACCGGCCGCCTTTACCCCCCCCCCCCAGGAAATATTCCTGGTACTCGTTTCTGTTAGAGGCTCAGTCGACCCCAGGGTCATAGTGCGACCGAAACGATTACGTCAATAAAAAATCCTAAATATCCCATTGGAAATCGAAACCGCAACCTTCCGGCTGTTAGCGCAGTGCCTCAACCAACGACGTCCAGCCATTAGCCCAGCCAAAGTGACTCTTTTTTTATTTATTTAAATTATCGAAGTAATAAGGTAATATCTATGTTATGATCATTTTGATGTTTGGAATGTTGCATTTAATACAGTTGAAATTAGTAATTTTTTGAAGCAGCTTAGCCTAATTCCCGTACCGACGCACATATATTTCAAGATGGGACCTACGATTGATATTGCTTTTCATATGTATATATTTATATATATATATATATGGAGACTTCGAGTCGTGTATGTTGGTATGTAAATGAAAAACACAAATGTATACAACTGAAGTAGGAGAAAGGTTACAGGTAGAGCTTATGGGATTTGAAGGAGCAGGCAGATGAGTCGAACAGCAAAGCAAGGTAGAAATGCGAGTAATGCCGGGATCAGTTACGTCGAATATCTATTTCATTTCGAGCTAAATCTGGTCGTCTGCTGGAAGCAATCGGTTAGTATCGGATTGCGTCGTATATTTAATGTTGTTGAGGTTAGGGCATGACAGGTGTAAGTACGCTTCCTAGGAGCATTGCTAGAAAAGTATAATCCAATAAGTACGGTTTGTACGTGGCCAGTGCGTGGTTCAAATATCGGCTGGGCTCTTATCTGTTATGCCTATGAATTTCGCGGTTTTATGATAGTGCATAAAACAAGTATAATTCGGTGCATTAATTTTTATTTGCCCATCTTATTTGACGCTATATTACGTATGTATCTGGCGTTGTGTGTTTAAACAACCAGACAGGGAATACAGTCTGCGTTTAGTTAAATAAAAACATTAGGCACAAAACGCTAGAATTTATGACTGTGAAGTGTTGTAGATCGCGCAATTTCATGTTCCAGACACGTCTTCTAGAAGCTGGTAGTTATTGAGCTGCTCAGTTCAAAGGTTTTTTGCGTAGTCACAAGGACCCAACACTGGTCCTTACCTGATCAGTCGTAATCATTGAAGACCCTAGCACCTTCTCTTAACGCCGCATTGAACGTATGCTGCAAGTGGTCTTGTAACATCGGCCTTTTGGCCTAAGTTTTGTACGGATCTCATTTTCACTTAGATTTTCTTAATAGTATGGAAAAACGTAGAAATTAAGACAATGCTCATTTCATATTGACCATCTCCAGCCATCTGAAATTTCCACTCCTTGCAAAGTATATTTCCAGGAACTTATTCTGAAGTCCCCTAAAATGTATAATCTTTCGTTACGGGGAAGTAACTTTTTAAAACCATAAAAGAAAGATCTGAGATTATAAATTTATGTAAAATGAAAACTGCCTATAAAGGAACAGCAAGGACTCGAAATTTTTGTCCTTTCCGGAAAGGTTCCGTTGAAGAGAGGTACTTGAAATTTGGATTGTCGAGATTCCAGAGCCTCGGGACTGTAAACTTTTGCAACTAAAGACAGGTTTAAGCTATACCAAATTTCCGTTTGAGATGTGTTTCACATTATTTTAATTTTCAGGTCTTAAAGACGAGACAAGATTTTAAGGGATACAATGATCGCCTTGAGAATTACAAATCTCCTAAATCCCTCCACGTTTCCTTGGGTTTCCTAATAGCTTATTACAAAGCGAAGCTGGATAGGGGTTCTACACTAAAAGAGCATATTTTAGATTCAGACCATTCCGAATAGATACAGACAAAAAGCATTGTTCTATATGGAATTTCATTTTTGGGCTCTTTTGCTTAAGTGCGGATAGATACTAGTAGCTTCGTCATGTCTGTCTGTCCGTCTGCCTGTCTGTCAGTCCGTATGGAACAACTTGGCTCCCATTCATGAAATTTCATATTTGAGAATTTTTCGAAAATCTGTTGCGAAAATTCAAGTCTCATTAAAATCTGACAAAAATAAGGGATACTTTACATGCAAACCTATGTACATTTATGCTAATATCTTGCTGAGTTATTTTTAGAATGAGAAATATTTCGGACAAAAGTTGTAGAGAAAATCAAAATACAGATTTTATTTTCGACACCTTTTTCTTTCCCAAAATCTTACCTTTTATGAGTTAATGTGTCCAGCAGGC
The DNA here is from genome assembly GCA_021186555.1 of Reticulitermes speratus. Lineage (NCBI taxonomy): Eukaryota > Metazoa > Arthropoda > Insecta > Blattodea > Rhinotermitidae > Reticulitermes > Reticulitermes speratus. Next base: position 10,787,001 of record JAJKFL010000010.1, read on the forward strand.
CATAGATGACAACATACGGCGCATGCGCATTGCATGCTGAATAACCAAAGGCTCCAGTCACACCCTCAGAATATGAAATACGTATTGGGCTCTCACAGCAACAATTATTACGCGAACGCGCCTCAATGTTACATTTATACGTATATTGCCTACCTGTTTTTTAAACATGTTTGGAGTAGCCTAACTACTTACATGGCTGTATTATACTCCATAATAATGTCTCTCATAAAGGAATTTGGGCCCCTCTTGAAGAACGTAATTAGCTTATTTATTATCCGATTTTACACTCATTTTTCCCCAAGTAGCTACCTGACGTAGGTGGTCAATAGCTGATATGCTTCGTCGAAGTTCCTATTGTATTTTTTGCGTTTATATGGAAGTAACATTGAAGGCAGAATGTTGGATGTGTTTGTGTTTATAGCAGTGTTTGTTTGTAGCACAGAAATATCAAGGATTAAAAAAAAATACGTTCTTTCTCAAGTAATAATAATAAGCATGCTTTGTAAGCCACACGCTGGTATTGTTATAGTTAATGATATTTACGCCGTAGGGCAGTGGTCTCTGGAAACATTCAGCTTTTGTGAAGCAGTCAGGTGGTACCTATGTTTCGGTCGGCGTTGCAGCGTCGTACTTTGCCAACAAAATCTGTCAAACTGTGCCTCAAGAACTCTTCAAATTCATGGCGTGAATATTTAGTGAAATTTGTGTTACGGCATGAAGCTTCAGTTGGCATTACAGAACGGTTCTTTGCCGATAAAATTTATGAAGCTGCTTCTTAGGAACTCTCGAAATTTATGGCCAAAATATTCAGTGAAAACTGTATCAAGTTGTGAAGTAGTCAAGACGTAACTATACTTTGGTCGTAATTCCAGGCTCGTATTTTACCGATACAGACTATCAAGCGATTCTTCAAGAACTTTCAAATTTGTGTAGTGATCACTCAGTGAAGTCGTGATCTCACCCTCCTAGAGTTATGCTACATAGAAACGGATGATGTGAAATGGTTGTCTGTGGAATTTATGGTTAGAGGGGAGGACTGTCCAAACTTTCAGGTGAAATTTCAGAGGAAGTTATACTATTAAACCACAATGGCGTAATTTTCTTCTTCCGAATCAATGTAAAATCGAAACGCATGTAGCACTGAATGATAACTACATAACTGACTCCGTGGAGCAGAGTACTTCTTAGGAAGCTAATAGTAGCTTAGCTGGTGAAGAAATTCCCCGTCTGTTTTGAACCTTGAACTATATACTGCCTCATTTGAATCGAGTCCACTTGTTCATAACATATTTCTCTCAGATCATTATTAATGTTATCCTCATTTTTGTGCATATGTCTCCTCCAAAGTGGTTTCTTATTACGGCTAAGTTTGCATGAGCGTTTTTTTCGCTCATACTTGATCACGAAAATTAAATGTTTAATGCAATTCACAGCAACACAAAGCACGTGGCACAGGAAAGGCCTTTGGCCATGCCTGGCCACACACATTATCGTGCCGATGCTGCATTCCTTGCGCCATTTTCACGTACTTTCAAAAAAATAAAGCTCTTGTGGCCAGGCCGACCCAATATTCTGTTAATCTTTATTTTTTTTTTTTTTTTGCTCTGCTGACGGTTGCAGTGCAGATAGCTGTCCATGTCCGTGTAGTCATTATTTGTTAGTAATCACGTGTCCATCATAAGACTGGTCACCATTATATTCACGGGGTATACCATCTAAACACGATAACCATAGAAACCAAAAATCGACTCGAAAATTAAACATGGCGAACAGGGAAATCCGGTAAGCATGTATCAATATTGATTACTGTTGATTATTGTAGATAAATGTATATTATTATCTATATTCAATGCTGTTAGTGCAAGTAATCGCTAATAGTAAACACCAGTCAATAGTAATGATATCGTAATCATGCGGAGAAGATTAAACCCTATTGGCTGTCATCACGCCACTGATTACCAGTCACGGCCCACACTTTCCCCTTTATATATATATATATATATATATCGCGCACCAACTTGCCAGTTTTCTTTTCTTGTTGGACTTCTTGACCCTTTAAGATGGGACCGATACGTTGTCCCGAAACGTCAGCAAAGGATTACCATTCGACGCTGTGTAATAACCCAGAACAGCGCAGATGTCGAGTTTCTTCTTTTTTGTGTCATGATATATAGATATTTCACTTTAGATGCCCTACTATAGTAAAGAACGCCTTATGTCTCTCCGTCTGTCCTTCGTCAGTTGACGCACAGATCTTTCAGAATTCTATGTGGGGAAATTTAACTTAAACTTGTCTAGGAATAAATTCTGGTTAAAATTTGAGAAAAATAAAAAAAAACTGCGCGTTAAACATCTCGTATTTTTCTGCTCGTATGTCCACTGTAATTGGATCATAACTCTCCGAGCATTATTCGTGGAGAAAAAGTGTTTTAAATAAAAGTTTCAGATGAAAAATGAATGACACAATTTACAAAATATACTTCGTCAAAAATAATTTATTTTACCATTGTCCCAAAACGTGTGAAATGTTTGTAGTGTTTCTAATAGACTTCCATATTTTAGGGCACAAACCTGAGGGAGGTAATGTTGTGTATGCGTGTTTATTGTTACATTTTGTGTGTCAATGGATCTGTGATGTGTTATCAGCGTGTAAACCAGTAAACAATATTTATCTTTAAACTCGTTTTGCAAGATGTTCTCATAAAGTTATCATGTAATTCGTACAATCATTCATATTGGCCCATAATAAAATACACGTCTCGACGTTCAAAGAGCACTTCTTTATACACATCATAAACGATCAGTTTTTATGACACACCGCAAGAAAACATTACAGACGGCAAAGAAATTCTTCGCGAATTTCGGTTACTAAATTATTCTGAAATATTCTTAACAAAATATCAGACCCCAACGTTTCTAAAAGCATGCACTTCCAACAAGAATATATTGATCGCTTACTTTTAAAACTGCCTCTATTATTCATTTTCTTAATTTTCAGTCCGTAAAATAACACCTTTAAATATTCACTCCGAAATTTCGAAAGGCGTCTATTATGTGAAGAGTTAGTAATTCGTAAAAAAAAAAAAAATAGCTAATCCAGACGTAATTTAATAGGGTAATCAGAACAGTGTGTCTCAGCTATTTATATGTCATAGTTGCATTATAACTTCGAGCAAGATTCTATAAAAAAAAACCAATGTTACTGCCATTTCTTACTCACCCGGATTTTCTGTCCGTTCATCTCTTGGATATTTGTTCGTATTGTCATGGCTTCACATCTCTTATGGGAGTAGTTCATAAGTATATGAGGTGTAAATTTTCTGTTTTTATCCTAAATTATTTGATACCTGTCACAATATCAGACATTGTAGAGCGACAGAATGAAAAATTATTATTCTTATATTATTATTATAATATACAGTATATATATAATATAATATATATTATATATAATATACAGATTATTATAATATAAGTCTGGAAATTGTGAGAGGAAACGGTCTCGGTCTACAGGCTATTTCATGGTATAAGACTTTAAATTCGTCATGAAATTAAATATTATTTTTTGTACTTAATTTTAAAAATGCACCATAGATGGCCAGTAATTGATGTATGGCAAGGAATTGGTTAGGTTTTTAACTCGGCATATTTGCTTTCCCTGTCAATATCACAATATATGAGCAGTGTAATAAATATCTCCTTATCTGTGATATATAAAAAGCCCTCAGTGATGACAGAGCCCTCGACGCTGGCAAGTCAGTAACAGGCGCTGTACCATCTTACACAATCTTGCGGGAATTACATGAACAACCAAGCAAGGAACGTACAAAACTCTTTCTGTTACAGAGAGTTACTTTATATCGCCATTACAATGTTTCACGTACCTTCCTTCTTATAACAGGGCCATATACAGGGTGTATTTCTGACTTACATATAACGAAAATCTGATAACTAAAACTTCCGCTGTTAGCAAAGAGAGGGAGGGAGTCGGTAAATACCTGGATTGATAATAACTTGTATTCTCTCTGTTCGCTATAAACTGAAAGAACTCCTACGGTCAGCCTGTTCGATTTGTTGAACTTCCAATGAGTTTGTTGCTGTTTCTGTAATTGTTGAAAGTACATTTGCTTACGGAGTTTACTAACATTCGATGTCTTAACGAAATGAATCGGTTGGAAATATGTACTGGGGCTGTAACCCCATTATGTCAGATTATAATTACACACAATTCTACTCTTTTTGTGTGAATGAGGCGGTTAATACGGGCAAGCGTGTTTACGACAGTTATATTACTTCATCGCGCAATGTTAATATCGACTTTCTGCAGTACAATCGCCACAACAGTTAAACACTTGAAGAATTGGTTTCTGCATCAGGTATTAGTACGTCATTGGCATTAACTATTTAAAGCAGAGTGACCGCTATACAGAGCTTATCCAAAATACTTGGACAAATTTCATAAGTGAGTTCCCCAAATTGAAACTAGGAGAAATTTCTCATCCGTATGTACCCTCAAACACTTACTTTTTCGAGGTATTCGACCGACCTCAATATTCTAGATTTTTTCTATGTTAGAGAAAACAACTTCACCAGCTCAATTTTTATGCCTGTAAAACTATTTGCACCAAACCCGCATTTTTTAAAGCGCTCGTCAATCCATTATCAGACGTGTCCATTTACGCATTTCTTCAGTTGAAAGACATTTTGAGCATTTGTCGTAAATTGTGACTTGATAAACAATATCAATTCAACAGTTATATTGGAAACGTGTATTGTAAATGTGTTAGGTCAGTTGCGAAACATCATTGATATGTATTTGGACTTTTTACAACGTCACTGAGTAAAAAAATACAACGTTTCCAAAAGCAGACTGCTTTCGTCTTCGGGTGAACCACAATTTTAAGAATAAGTAGCAATCTAAAAGAACCAAAAAACCTACAATTCTTATGTAAGAGACAAAACTATCCAGCCTGTAAACATAAAAATAATGTACACAACACTCAATCTAAACTTGTGATAAAATGAAACAAAATTTTTCCCTTATTAACACTGAAAATCACAGGAACTGAACAAGCAATAAAATACATTTTTTCAGTAGAATATAATGTGAGATGTCAATTGTAAGAAAAGAATTACATAATTAAGGCTTTTGATTTTGAATGTAATATTTTAATTTAACTCAAAAATCACTCATTTCCGGACATAAGTTTATATGAACTTTTTTTCTTTGTTTTAATATGAATAACTCACTCTCGAAATATTTCCAAGTATTTTAGATACACCCTGTATATACCTACTATTATAACTTACTCTGACGGAGCTGATATAGCTTAGGCAGTATAGTGGCTAGGTTACGTGCTCTACAACAGAGAATTCGTGTTCGGTTCCTGGCGGAGACCGGACGTTTCCTTCACCGAAGTGTCCAGACAGGTTCTGGGGCCTTACCAGCTTTCTATTCCATGGCTACCGTGGTCTCTTTCCGCGTGAGTAAAGCGGTCGGGGTCTCAAGCAAGCCATTCCCATGTACCAAGTGTTGCGGTTCAGAATAAGTGGAGTATTATCTCCACCCACCATGTCCTCATGTTTAGTCCACCAAATATAAAACTTCGAAGAAATCAGAGGGGGTTGTGGTATCAATTCTTCTGGGATGTTCTGGGTATTTGCTTCACGACTTTTGAGGACCACTACGATGTCTCGAAGCGTCGGGAATCAAATATCCACTGGTATAGCGTCACATCCCACAAGAACTTATAACTTACGCACATCGTTGCGAAATTATAAAAACTTTAACGGACTGAGGTTTTTCGAAAGTAGGGTGCTCAGGAGAATATATATATTATTATTATTTAATGCAATTGAGTAAATAATAATAATAATAATAATATATATATATTCTCCTGAGTACCCTACCTTCTGGACATTAGAGGCAGGAAGTAACAGCAGGTTGGAGAAAACTTCATTGTTTGGGCTCCTCACTAAACCTTTTTCAGGCCATAAAAGCAAGGAGGGTTAAATGAGTGGGACATTTGGCACACAAGGGAGAGAAGATAAATGTTTAAAGAGTGTGGGGAATGCCTGCATTAAGAAGAGCGCTTGATAGACGTGGGAGTAGACCTGGGAGTAGATGGGAGGATATTATTAAAATGGATAATAAAGAAGTAGAATGAAAGGATGTGAACTGGATTTATATGAATCAGAATAGGGACCAGTGACAGACTTTTGTGAACATGGCAATGAAACTTCGGGTTCCATAAGAACAGTAGCTAAAGAACTGTTTAGCTTTTCAAGAATAAGTCTGATTCATGTAGTTAGTTGGGGTATCTAGCTACTTCATGTGACTCTGAAGATAACTAACTAACTAACTAACTAACTCCATAGAGCAGAGTCCTTCTTGAGAAGCTAACAGGTCGTCAGCTAGACAAGAAATTCCCCGCATTTTATGGAACTCGAAGGTTCATTACCGCACTAACAATAGCCCGCCACCTGTCCCTATCCTGAAGATAAGCAGGATTATTTTGTAAAAGAGTTAAAAGGCTTTCCTTGTCTGGGTAACGCTGGCTTGCCTTTTGCGAGGAGTGTACTGAAATGTTAAATATTACGTACAAAGATAGATTAATTTTGGGGCTTTCACATGTTAATGTGATCATGTGACGCGGAATCAGGCTGCCGCATTCTCCTGTACTGATACTCCTGCGCTTTCCAAATTTTAATTGACTGAATAAGAGTGAAATATTTGAACACGGACAATAGAAAATACAGGCATATTAAAATAATATATATATGTATGCCAAAGTGATTGTATAAGAGGCTCAGTTTTTTGCACAGGAAGTGCTTGATAATAACACCCACACTACTGAAGTTATTGTTTAAATTAATTGATTTGGGAAATATTCTTCATCATATTACTATAACGTCACTATTTACTGAATAAATGGGGATGGACTTTTCCTTCTTCTTAAGCCTTCATGTCCTTCACAAGAGCCACTTCACCTTCACCTTCACCTTACCATATCATCACTAGGTCAGCTTTTTGCGCTGGGTTGAAATTTATGGAAATACAGAAATGTTCAAAACTGAGCATGAAATATTTTTAAATCTGATTTTTCCTTCGCTTCCACTATCATTCACAAAATTTCACTCTTTATAAATTAATAAGTGAATTGTTGTGAACACGATAATAAATCTTTGGGTTCCATAAAAAGTTAGGAATTTATTAGTTTGCTGAACGACCAGTAACGTCTCAAGAAGGATTTTGTTCGTTTAAGTTTATTATTTGTAAATTCCAGCATGTAGCGAGTGTGTATGAAGACTCAGTCTGACGTAAATTTACTATGCCCGGTTTTGTGCAGATGAATACCTTCGTAAATTAAAAAGTGCGCAATTAAATAGCCTATCGGTCCCTTTTTGAATGATACGGTGCTCTGCGTTTGGCGCTTTATAGCAGACATTCTGGAAGCCACTTAGCTGGAGGGAGTCTTAGAACTCTTTTGCTCTAAATCACGAAAAGTGTATCGACATTTCTTGTAAGAACGTCTTTCCTTGCCTCGAGGCCTTTGAATTGAGTCTCTTGCTATCCTCTTCTCTCTTCTCGTCCTAGTTTGCTCCACTAAATTTTCGAAGAAAGGGGAGAAGAGGCGTTTTGGTCACTGAGCTGAGAAATAGCGATACTTAGCGACAGGACGAAGGAGGAGTAGAGATTTGCCACAGCAGTAGAGGTGACAAATGCAGAATCTCCTGAGAAACAGAAATTCTTGCTTGTGAGTGAAGTCAAAATCTATGCAGATCCGGACGCAACACAACAGAAAGTCTTAAGACGCAAACGGAAACGGATCATTGAAGTCAAATTCTCATATGTGTTATTTGTAATGTTCATTTCCTGCTGAGATCAGGCGTGAAGTGAGATTCTCAATATGAGATTGGAACTCGTTGCCTTTTTTTGTCTAATCACTTTCTTCTGTAAGGAAGCAAAGACTAAAAGTGCACCTGTGTTTGTCCCACAACCGATGAGTTTTGGATGCGTTCGCAAAACAATATGCGAAAAGCGACTACGAGATTCTTTTCCGCGTTGCCGTCCCTGCGGATCGATAACTCGATTCCTACCGGACATATTTCGTGGAACACTTTGTCTGGGACTTGACGAAAATTTTTCAACACGTGTCACTTTTTTTTTAAAAATCGGACAAAAATAAGACACTCTACATGAAGAGCTAGACACGTGTATGGTATGTTTGTGACATAAGTATAATAAATCCGTTGCTAGGGTACTAAGATTGATTGTAAATCACCGAAGCGTAAAGATAACGAAAGTCGTAATCAATCATAAGCGTGGTGTTATGATAGAGAGGAATCGTACAGGGCGTGTTTTGTGACACGTGGGAAGGCACGTTCAGTGTATCAGCATTTCCAGTTTTTTTCTTGAAGTTACTTGCAAATGTTAAATCTGTGGATGAAAGAGATCGAAAAGGTCATTTCCTAACTTGTTTTGAATTACCGTCCACCATATTTTGTGGCTTTTATTTGCGTGCCTCTTATAATAGAACGAAGAGCCAATCGGCACCTAATTCTATAAGATTTTATAAAACATCAGCCTAGAGGAAGAAGAACTCTAAGAAGGTCAAAGAAAATGTGGAAGGATCAATTTTAAACTCGGGAAGAATTTGTGTTGGTATAGAATATGGCGAAATAAAAACAGAAGTGCAGTTATGTGGACTTGGCGGTGCAAGTAGAATTTAACTAAGATCAAACAATATATATATGAAAGTTGCGGGTAGGAATTTATTTACCCCTTAATGTGAAGTGTGACCATCACTGGGCCGAATTTTACGAAACTGATGCTTACTCGACACCTTGTTGTAAATAATTCTTATACTGAATTTTATAAAACTCCGGTAAACAGTTTATCTGCTGATAATAGATCACGAACAGACAGACGAACTAACAATGTATCCACGTAGGGATTTCTCTCTACTTTGTGAAGAACGACTAAAAGTTCAGGAACTTACCGACTACAGCTCAAATCCTATGAAGTTTTGTCAGTGTGTGCCTTGTTATACTGAAGTTTATCCTGCAGAATAGAAGAGATTAGGACAGGATTTATACATCTGGAGTAAAGTTTTGAGACAGTGTCAAAATTAAACAAGGTACGAAGGAATAGTTAGGCTGAATTAAGTGCGTAAGAGGGATAGATGTGAGATCTTCACAGCAGTGAATGGGCCAACTAAGATAATTTGTCTTCTGACTCCGTGTAGATATATACCAACGTTTCGTAGGAACCCACTTCCTCCATCTTCAGGTTTGTAATATGAGGATATAGGCTGTAATTTTCCATATATTTTCTTAAATATCCACTAGGTTACACGGCGTCACACCCCAGATTATTATTACGTTAAGCGAAATGGTTCACGGAAAGTATTTTTTTTCCCCATGGCGCAACAGCCCCAGTGGGCCAGTGCCTCCTCATTATCCAGACTTCAAAATCACACTCAGACACACCACATTCGGTACGACTCCACTGGACGAATGATCAGCCCCACGCAGAGACCTCTACCTGACAACACACAATACTGACAAGAGACAGACATCCGTGCCGCCGGCGGGATTCGAACCCACAATCCTAAGAATCGAGCGGCCGCAGACCCAGACCTTAGATCGCGAGGCCACTGGGATCGGCCCACGGAAAGTATTTTTTTTCAATGGCTCGACAGCCCCTTGGGGGCCTAGGCCGCCTCATTGTTCGAGGCTTCACGATCACACACATTTTAGACACACCACACTCGGTAGGACTCCTCTGGACGAGTGACCAGCTCGTCGCAGAGACCTCTACCTGACAACACACAACACTCTCAACAGACAGACATCCATGCCCTAGGCGGGATTCGAACCCACAATCCCAGGAATCGAGCGGCCGTAGACCCACGCCTTAGACCGCGCGGCCACTGGGAACGGCTCACGGAAAGTATAGACAATGAAATATTCCCGTAATGCATTAACGTAGGGAAGAGAAAAAGCAAATACATCTCAGAGCTTGACATAAATCTTACTGCAGAACGAATCACTACTCGTAAGGTAGCGCTATAAAATTGCGTCCCGCCATGATATGTGTGTGACAACTGTTCTATTTAAGGAAGCTGCCATCTCCTTATATTATAGAGCGGCGGTAGTAAATTAATGACTTATGATTACGGATCGCCGGTCGAATGACACTGACAGGGGGGAAGCCGAAGTTTTCGGGGAGAAGCCTCTCCCAGTGGCACATTGTCCACGACACAATCGACATGTACGGCCCTAGAATCGCACCCGAACTCCATTATATGGAATAATGCATCCAAGAACATCAGTTAGTCAGTAATAGGTGGTAACCTATCTTCATATTTGGCAGTTTCCCGGATGGAATTCCAGCCGAGAAGCAGGAATTGCGGACTAGAGCTATTCTACATGTCATCAGTCCTTCAAACAAATACCGGTGTAGGCGTGAAAATGTAGATCGAAGGCCACTTCCACGTCCCTAAGAACTCATTTTTTGGTTCTGACCAACAATATATAGACTTCGTATTTGAGACGATATGTTAATCAAACAAAACTCGCTTTGAATCATTCACTATTTTGATGGCCTCTTGTTTAAAATTAAAATTAAAACACGACGTTTCGGAGACAAGATCGGTCTCTCCATCAGGCAAGACAGTAAATGAAACACCTGCAGGGTTGATCCCTACAAGAGGGACAAAATTCTTGAAACAGAGGTTTAAAATATATTTGTGTATGTGGCCAAAGCGAATCTCTTTTCGGTTGCTGGTCTTTTTTGGGGTTTCTGCAAGGTTTAGTGGATGAATATTCCGACATTCCGGAGGAATATGTTCCTCCACCTTCAGGGTGACTGAAACGTGTTCAGGTTGGATCCGCCTGATTCAGTTACTTTGAAGATGGAAGCAGTACCTTCCTCCGAAATGTCGGAGTATTCAGCCACTACACCCTGCAAAAACCCAAAAGAAGACCAGCAGCTGAGCAACAACCGACAAGAAAACGCCGTGGAATGGGTACATGCCACAATGCTACGGACGCACCGCAGACTTGAGGCTTATTGTGCAACCCTGTGACGAAGATGATTTTTTTAATTTTTCCGTGTAATGGAGCACCAGTGGAATGACACTGACAAGGGAAAACAAAAATACCCGGGGAAAACCCTGTCCCAGTGCCACTTTGTCCGCCACAAATCCCAAATGGAATGACCCAGGATCGAACCCGCGCCCTCCGCGGTGAAAGGCCGACGACTAACCGCATGAGCCATGGCACGGCCAAATTATTACGTTAAATACAATAAGATGAACATAGTTCAAATAGTGAATGATTCCCAACATAATACAAGTACACCATTGTCAGAATGTTATTGAAAGGACGCTCATATCATGTTATAAAAACTTTCTGAAAAACAAATTTTGCAAATGGAAAGTGTAGTTAATACAAAATAGATAATGGCTGTTAAATTAATAAGTGGACATCAATGAAAATTGTCATGAAAGTATGGTTTAGTCCAAGGAACCCTTAATTTCTCTTATGATGACTAATTAACGTTTCGCTTGTGAGATAGCGACATTTGGATAAGAGAATAGTGATTGCTAACGAAAGAGAGGTCTGATGCTCAAAATAAACTGATAACTAACTAACTAACTAACTAAAACAACTAATTAACTCACTCATTCCATGGGGCAGAGCCCTTTTTGAGAAACTAACCGGCCCTCAGTTAGTCAAGAAATTCCCCGCACTTTATGGAACCCCAAGGTACATTACCACATTCAAAAACTCCGCCACCTCTCTCTATCCTGAGCCAGATCAATTCAGTCCATGCCTCCCCATCCCACTTCTTGAAGATCCATTTTAATATTATCCTCCCATCTAAGCCTGGGCCTTCCAAGTGGCCTTTTTCTCTCAGGTCTCCCCAACAAAACCTGTATGTACCTCTCCTATCTCCCATACGTGTTACATGTCCCGCCCACCTCATTCTTCTTGATTTGATCACCCGAAAAGTACTTGTTGAAGAATACATATCATTAAGTTCCTCGTTATGTAGTCATCTCCACTCCCCTGTTA